>VMDO01019660.1:0-39181 GCA_007922755.1 Pedetes capensis
ATAACATTGATTCACTTCACTTTAAAAATGATAATAATATATAGATAGAGCTATATATGTATATTTCTGATTCTCTTTAATGATGTCTAGCTGTTTCTACTCTAAGTGTATATTCATGTTTTACATATTTATTAAAAATGGACCCACAACAATTTACAGGATAGTTTTATATTTATTGAGTATTTTCATAAGTGGCATTGTATTTTTAAAGTGTATGATTCCTAATTGGCTTTTTCCACTCATCATTTTATTTTTTAGAAGAGTTGACATTTATACACTGAGGCCCAGTTAAGACATTCTTTTGCAGTTGTAGATTCTAATGCATAACTTAACATTTTATCAACATGGACATTTAATATTTGTCCAGGTTTTTTTCTTTTTCAAACTATGTAAGCTTAGATTTATAATCATGTGCTATCTTTTAATCAAGGACAGATTGCATATACTACAGTAGTCCCATAAGATTATAATCGAGCGGCAAAATCTCTCTCATGTGTAGTTATGCCATGGCTGTGGTAACTTCATAGTGTAACACATTTCTTATGTGTCTGTGGTGACACTGGTGTCAACCAACCTACTGAGCTGACAGTTGTATAAAAACGTAGCAATACAACTATGTATAGTAGAGAATTCTTCATAATATTTAATAATAATAATAATAATAATAATAATAATAATAGAAGATGATGAAGAAGAAGAAGAAGAAGAAGAAGAAGAAGAAGAAGAAGAGGAAGTACATTACGGTTTGTATATTGACTTGAGTATACTTTTTATCATTATTTTAGAGTGCATTTATGGTACTTATTAAAAAAACAAACTTTATGATAGTAAGCTGTTATGCCAGCTCCAGCCTCATACTTCTCCTATGTACCACATCTCTTGATTGCATCAAGACCACATAAATTGATTGAACTGTACTATATAGGTTTGTGTAAGTATGCTCTGTGATGTTCACACAATGAAGAAATCTACTGACACCTCTTTCAGAATTCTGTCCATCATTAAGTGATACATAACTGTATGTAAGTGAGATTTTTCTCCATGGGTGCACAATGAAATTATCTGGGAAGCTTTTGAATATACTGTAAAATATGGATAGCAATTCAATTTGTCTAGAGCAGCATGCCTGCACTGAAATATTTTACAAACACCCCAGGTGATCTTCATGTGAATCCAATACTGAGAACTACAGTTTAGTCTAGGGTAGTACTTCTCAAGCTTTAATATGTATATAAATTACCTGGAGATTGTGTTAAGTTGCAATTTTTGACTTAGTAAATCTGAGAGCGCCTGAGATTCTGCATTTGTAACAAGATCCCAGATAATGCAGTGCCACACTTTGAAGTAACATGGCTCCAGAGTACACAAATACTGAGAAATAAAGTTGTGAAGATATATTTATATCTTTAGTTTTATTAGCTGTTTTCAAATTGTTTGCAGCTTTATGTTACTTTCAGTGGTATATGATTTTTCATTTTCTGACATCTTAAATTGGTTTACCTAATTTTAAAAGTTTTAGCAATATTCTAGATTTCACAACATTTTTAATTTAAAATTTTTCCAACTAAGAAAGATCTATTTCTTGTTATGTAGCTCAAATAACTGTCCATTAAAGTTTCGCCTGTGTTGAATTTCCTCCTCATATCATTAATCTAGTTTTCTATTGACCCTTTCTTTTGTCACTTATTGACTTTCTGAAATTCTTTGTATATTCAGGATGTTAAACTTTTTTGCACATTTACAGTCATTATGAATGTGTCCTAGAAATTTTTGGCTTCACTTAAAATATATTTATGATGATTTACATATATGCAAACATATCTGTGTCTAAATTTAATATGGTTACATTTATCAATCTTTTCCACTATGTTTTGTATTTTATGTCTTACTGTATTTTAAATTGACTATCATAAAATTATTCTACTTAAGTATTGAAGACATTTGCTTTAATATTTGAGCTTTCAATTTGCATGCAACTCAGCTTTGTATAGGATGTGAAGCCAGAATTTACTGTCACCTTTTTTTTTTATTGTAAAGGTAGCCAATGGTGTAGCTCTGTTGATTGAATCTTATTTCCCTGATTTGTAATATTCCACCATTATGTTTATAACTTGTGAATGTGCATGTTCCTTGAGCACTGTGTGGGTTTTTTTTTTGTGTGTGTGTGTACCACTTTTATTCTATACTATATTTATCTCCCATGGTTTTATTATTAGTGTTGAGAATATCCCAAAATAAGTTTTTCTCTGTTTTTCTTCTGTAATACTAATGTCTAGGTTATTCTTCACCCTTTTCCCCTCAATATTAATTAGTTAGTCTTGTTGAATTCTGTGAATAAGATTGAACTTTATTATAACTACATCAAATGTATAGCTTTATTTTAGGAAGAATTATCATCTTTTTTGTATTCTAACAACTTTCTGATCAACTATGATAGCATGCAATTTTTCTTGAATATTTTATAAAGAAATTATATTTTCTATCAACATTGACTTGTTTGCACCTGTTTCTAATATGGATATGTCTAACTTATTTGTAAATCTTAAAGAACTAGCTAGAGACTTCAATGAAACATAAATAGAAGCAATGAAACTTAGTTTATTTACCTTATTTCAGTTTTAATACAGTATGTCTAACACTTCACAATTACAGAAAATGAGTACTATGAATCTTTCTTACATGCTTTTATCACATAATGAAACTTTCTATTCCTAATCTTCAACTTTTTGTGATAAGTTATATTATTCTTTCTTATATAATACTTTCTCTACATGGATTCCCCCACATGGCTGTCAGTTTGCCACACTGTGGGGACTTGTGTGTTGCGATGAGGCTGAGAGCTCTGCCACTGTAACCTCAGATATAAGCACAGTTACCCATGGTGGACAGGTTTTCAGCTTAGCTTCCAGACTAAGACAGACTAGGGAGTAGGACCTGATGAAGCACTCCCGAAAAAACTAGCCATTGAAAAACCTATGAGTAGCAAGGAAACACTGTCAGATATAGTGCCAGAAAATGAGCCCCCCAGGTTGGAAGGCACTCAAAAGACCACTGGAGAAGAGGTGTCTCCTCAAAGGAGAGTCTACCATGATGACACAAGTGGAGTAAAGCCCCAGGGTGCTCAACTTGCTGGTGTAGCACTCAAAATGAGGAGAAACAACTGTAAACATCCATTAATGATTGGAACACGGGATATACGTACTATGAATCTATGAAAATTAGAAATCGTTAAAAGAGAAATGGAGCACATAAACATTGACATTCTAGGCATCAGTGAGCTAAAATGGACCGGCATAGGCCATTTTGAGTCAGACAATCATATGGTCTACTATACTCGGAATGATAAACTAAAGAGAAATGGGGTTGCATTCATCATCAAAAAAGACATTTCAAGATCTGTCATGAAATACAATGTTGTCAGTGATAGAATAATATCCATACGCCTACAAGGAAGGCCAGTTAATATGACTACTATTCAAATTTATGCACCCACAACTAAGGCTACAAATGAAGAAAGGGAAGACTTCTATCAGCCTCTGCAATCTGAAATAGATCAAACATGCAATCAAGACATACTGATAATCACTGATGACTGGAATGCAAAGGTTGGAAACCAACAAGATGGCTCAGTAGTTGGAAAATATGGTCTTGGTGACAGAAACGAAGCTGGAGATCACATGATAGAATTTTGTCAGACCAATGACCTTTTCATTGCAAATACATTTTTTCAACATCATAAACGGAGACTATACACATAGACTTCACCAGATGGAGCATACAGGGATCAAATTGACTACATATGTGGAAAGAGACGATGGAAAAGCTCTGTAAAAAATGTCAAAACAAGACCAGGTGCTGACTGTGGATCAGACCATCAACTTCTCATGGGCAAGTTCCAACTGAAACTGATGAAAACTAGAATAAGTATACGAGAGCCATGGTATGACCTTGAGTATATCCCACCTGAGTTCAGAGACCACCTCAAAAGTAGGTTTAATGCATTAGACACAAATGACAGGAGACCAGAAGAGTTGTGGCATGACATAAAAGATATCATTCAAGAGGGAAGCAAAAAGTTCTTGAAAAGACAAGAAAAAAAGAAAAGACCAAATTACATGTCAAAAGAGAAACTGGACATTGCCCTCGAATGTTGAGCAGCTAAAGCAAAAGGAAGACATGATGAAGTTAAGGAACTAAACAGAAGATTTCAGAAGGCAGCTCAAGAAGACAAAAACAAATATTATAATGACATGTGCAAGGAGCTGGAGGCAGAAAACCAAAAGGGAAGAACACACTCTGTGTTTCTCAAGCTTAAGGAAGTGGAGAAAAAATTCAAGCCTCAAGTGGCAGTAGTAAAATATTCTACAGGGAAAATATTAAATGATGCAGGAAACATAGAAAGAAGATGGGAACAATACACAGAGTCATTATACAAGAAAGAATTGGTAGATGACCAGCCATTCCAAGAGGTTGCATATGAAGAGGAACCAATGGTGTTGAAAGACGAAGTGGAAGCTTCCTTGAAAGAACTGGTGAAACACAAAGCTCCAGGAATTGATGGGATACCAATAGAGATGTTTCAACAAACAGATGCAGCACTGGAGGTGTTAACATGTTTATGCCAACAGATTTGGAAAACAGCTACTTGGCCAACTGACTAGAAGAGATCCATATTTGTGCCTATTCCCAAAAAAGGGGATCCATCTGAATGTGCAAACTATCGGACAACATCTTTAATATCGCACCCCAGCAAAATTCTACTAAAGATCATCCAAAAGTGACTGCAGCAGTATATATACAGGGAATTACTGGAAAATCAAACAGGATTCGGAAGAGGGCGGGGAACAAGGGACATCATTGCTGATGTCAGGTGAATATTAGCTGAAAGCAGAGAATATTAGAAAGATGTCTATCTATGTTTTATTGACTATGCAAAGGCATTTGATTGTGTGGATCATAACAAATTATGGATAACACTTTGGCAAATGGGAATACCAGAACACCTAATTGTGCTCATGAGAAATCTGTACATGAACCAGGAGGCAGTTGTTCGAATAGAACAAGGAAACACTGAGTGGTTTAACATTGAGGAAGGTGTGTGTCAGGGCTGTATACTTTCACCCTATCTCTTCAATTTATACGCTGAGCACATAATCCAAGAAGCTGGACTTTATGAGGAAGGACTTTATGAGGACATTGGAGGAAGACTCAATAACAACCTGCGTTATGCAGATGACACAACTCTGCTTGCTGAAAGTGAAGAGGATTTAAAACATTTACTGAGGAAGATCAAAGATCATAGTCTTCAATATGGGTTGCGAGTAAACATCAACAAAACAAAAATTCTTACGAATGGGTCAGCACTCACCTTCACAATAAATGGTGAAAAGATTGAGGTTGTCCAAGATTTTGCTTTGCTTGGCTCTATAATCAACACCCGTGGAAGCAGCAGTCAAGAAATCAAAAGACGCATTGCTCTAGGAGAAGCTGTGGCAAAAGATCTCTTTAGAGTATTGAAAAGCAAAGATGTCACATTGAAGATGAAGGTGCGTCTGACTCATGCCATGGTATTTTCAGTCGCATCATATGCTTGTGAATGCTGGACGTTGAACAAAGGAGAGAGAAGAAGAATTGATGCTTTTGAATTGTGGTGCTGGAGATGTCTGTTGAATATACCATGGACTACCAAAAGAACCAACAAATCTGTCCTAGAAGAAATGCAACCAGAGTGCTCCTTGGAAGCAAGAATGGCCAGACTGCGTCTTACATATTTCGGACACGTAGTCAGAAGAGATCAATCCTTGGAGAAGGACATCATGTTTGGGGTTGTGGCAGGTCAACGCAAAAGAGGAAAACCCTCCACCAGATGGATTGGCACAGTGTCTGCAACAATGGGTTTAAACATAAATAAGATGGTTTGTCTGTCACCGAATCGGCAAGTGTTTCGATGTGCTGCACATAGGGTCTGTATGAGTCGGACTCAACTCGATGGCACCTAACAACAACTACATGGATTGTCATCATCATATATTTACATTTCTCTTTCAACTTGTTTCTATGAAGTATTAAATTAGTAATGCATTAAATAATCTTTTTATTTCCAGTATAGGGAATCTTATTTAGTCATGATTTTTATATACATTGCTGTATTCTCTTAATGGATTCAAAATTAGAGTTAATATTTTTTGTATTCTAAAATGAAATCAATTTTCTTGTACAGTCCTAATTTAACATTACATTATATCAGCCTCAGAAAATGAATTGGTAATATATACTTCATTTTATTTTAGGGTGTATACTAGTAAGATAACAGTTACTGGCTTAAATATTGAGTTTTGAATCTTTTTGAGTGAATTATACAAAGCAGAAATGAGTTCTTTAAATATTGGTTGATCTCCTCTATAAAATTGCATGGGCCTATTTTATATTTCTTGATAATAGAACATTCAAGTTAATTGTTCCTTATGGGCAGCCCATATCTCTGGAGACTAGTTCTATTCTACTTTGTAATTCTGCCATCTTCAATATGTGATTTTCAATTTCTAGTTTTCAAGCCCATGTGCATCAATCTGTAGAAAACAGCATGGAGGATCACCCATGGGAGAGTTTTGTGGGCCAAGCCTGGAAGTAGCACACATCACTTCTGCTCACATTCCATTGTTTAAAACTCAGTCATAAGTAATTGCAAAGGAGTCTGGGAAGGAGAGTCTAGTTTTGAGCCAAGAGGAAATGAGCTTGATGAACAACAATTAGCATGTTTGTGATACCTCGAATGGATCAGATTAGTTTTCTCTACTTCAAAAGAAAATTTTGCTTTCTCCTATAAAATGTGTGTAATATTTTTTTTAAAATACAAGTCAGTAGCAAGCATACAACTCAGTCCCTTAAGATACCATTTAAATATTAGAGTTCCTAGCCTGATAGAAAGAGTTTGATAATTCAGTCTTTGCACAATTCTGCTGACTTCCTATCAAAAGCACAAGGTTATATACATAACAAATCTCCTCATCAGCTGGTGACTCTGCTGTCATTTGGTACATATTTTCTTCAATAAAATAATTGACTGGAAAAAGTCAATTGTAGTCACTGCTGTTTTTGCAGTTTACATGAAAGGCAGGTGGTCTTCCCACCTCTAGAGATTGAAAACAATTCAGATATAAATGTGGAGGGAACAAAACTGGGGCAGAAAGTGTGTAGGTTTAGGTGTTCAGTGAGACAAGATGAGAAGGGCTCTTGTGTCAGCTGAGAAACATGTTTCCATCTGTTTATACTAACACATCAACCAGATACATACACTGTGACTTCTATAATGCATCCAAACTCACAAAAAATTCACTTAGATATGAACACTGGATGTAATATTCATATTATGAGAGAGAGTAAAATATAAAAATGGCTAATGGAATTTTCAAATAGCAAAAGAAATATAAAAATATCATTTTCCCCATAAAGATATTAATTAAATTTTCTTTCCATTCCAAGAATTAAATAAGAATTTATGTGGGCTTGTCAAGTTTTAAGCCCTCAGAGAGAACACAATAAGTAACTATTTACAACATGTTTGCTTTTGGATTTGTTTGTTTATTTTGGCAAGGCTTACCTCAAGGTCCTCCATAATTTATTCCTGGCCTATCATTTTAATTTTATTTTCAACCAAGTTCCTTTACAGCTGAGCTACCTGATCAACAAACATGACCTATGTGTTTATTTAACTGTATAAGTCTAAATACTAATCTCACAATTTTCATCCTCTCAAGTTCAAATGTATTCCATTATACAAAGCCGAGTTCAAATTTTATCTCTTCCACCAAGTCTTTTCTGACTCACCTTTCCACCTGCCACTGCTCTACTTACTTCCAAATAAAGCTAATCATCCCCTCACCTAAAATTCCATCATTTTCTTCTCTGATCTTTCTCATAACCCTTAGATGTTCCACTTTATTTTTAATTTTTAATTTTTTTTCTTTTGTGATACAGGAGTATTGAATCCAGGGTGATCCACCACTGAGCTACAGCCTCACCCCTCTTTTATTAGTGTATTTTTAAGTGTTGAGATAGGTCTTGCTAAATTGCACAGGTTGCCTCTGGCCTCGAACTTGAGATTCTACTGTATCGGTCTTCCAAGTCACTGGGATTACAGCCACATGCCACAGTGCCTATCTACTCTACTTTATATGTACTGATGTTCTCATCTCCTCTGTTAAGTAGGCCCTTGACTGTTTGAAGGCAGTATCATAACCTTGATTCCTTTTAGTATTTCCAATACCTGAAAGGATATGGTCAGAACCCTATGGAATATTCCATTCTTATGATATATTTGAATATTTTAAGTGAATAACATTTATCTTAAATGTATCCTTTACATATTTATAGGTAAAGGACAGTAGGTAGGTAGTATATATTTAAAAAAAAAAAAAACTGTTCTCCAAAAAAAAATACCATGATTTTTTGCACTTGCCATTTTCCATGCTGGAAATACACCCACAGTGGCCAATTACAAGCTTCTACCATGACATCATCTGCAGCCTTAGCCTTGTGGTATCGGATTCCAACAGATCTCGGAAGCTAAGCAGGGTCGGACCTGGTTAGTACTTGGATGGGAGACCACCTGGGAACACCAGGTGCTGTAGGCTTGGGAGAAGAACTCGGCAACCCCCTCCCAAAAATCAATCTGCCATTGAAAAGCCTATGAACAGCAGAGAAGCACTGACAATAGTGTTTTACCTGTTGTACGTAGGGTTGCTACTAGTCGGATACCAACTTGATGGCACCTACCAACAACAACCATAACATCCCGAAACATAGAGTTGAGAAGAGATATACAGTAGGATGCCAAAATTTCAGCCACAGAGTTGAAATATAACATTAGTAAATAACTCCAAAATACTAGACAATAGTAAAATATAATAAAATATTTAAGAAGTGATGCATGTTGAAATTTTACAACTTTTATTTTTAATATAATTTATTTAGCTTTAATGATTCATTTAAGTTTATTAATGGCTATGCTTAAAATGCAACTCATAAAAGTTCTATAAATTTAACAGTCAGCCTCCAGATGTTGATATACCCTAGCTCCCATACACCACTGGGTGAAATATACAATTTTAATTGACATAGTGCATTTTTTCTATTTATACATTTTCACATGAAAATACAAAGGATGAAGAGGCATACTTCATATTCTTAGATGAAGTAAAGGAAGATATTCCTTTCCCCCTTTTCATAAACTTGTTCATTTGGTTGGTATCATCTTGTTTTCTTCTTTTCTTTTGCAATTATCTACCAGTCTTTTCTCCATTCTTGAGCTCATGTGCTTTACTTATCACTTACTTCCCTTATATCTCATTTTCAATTACTGATAGCCCTGGACCTATAATGTGTTTGTGGTGTTTTATTCCAACTTGCTTCTTCACATACATATCCATACAAATGAATACCACAGATGAAAAACTCTAACAGCATATTTGATTGAAGTATCAATCATAGTAGTAATCCCTCATTGTAGTAATCCCTCTCAATGTAGTAATCTCTCCTCTGCTCCCAAAGATTTCCATATTCTCAATGTACTAATCCTTCCTCCATACCAATGATCTTCTATATTTTCTGAAAAACATTTGATGACAGGCAGGTTATATTCTCATTAAATAAATCTCTTTTATAAGAAGGATATTTGTTATTTAGGATGCTTCATTATAATAATATGAAATCTATATTCATTGTTTCCAATGGAATAAATTCACAAACCAATCCATACATATTTTTTTCTCACATTTCCCATCTTTATGTAAAACACCCTTACTTCCTTCATTAGTATCCTAACTTGACATTGAATCATGGCACTTGATTATTGGGATAACATATAATTGTAAATTAATGTGGCACTCTTGTATCACAGTGACCCTTACTGACTACAAGACCTTTGTATAGTCATATTAGCTAATATGTCTGCAAGAAATTCATCGAAGCTGGTTAAAATTGAGTAAAGGACATGCCCAAATACAATTCCCAGAGAACTCCTCCTACCTCTCCCTTCATACTGAAATAAGCCCACCGCTAGTAGTCATTATAGTGGTTTAACAAATTGGGACTCTGCTGGCTGTGTAAATAAATTGTCCACACTTTATTTGCTTGCTTAGACCATCACTAGCAACTGCCAAATAGATCCTAAAATCTATATGCACTGAAAATATTCATGGAACTTCCTTGATTTGCTAAAGCTAGTTAACATATCCAAAAGGTAAAATGGGTAATTTCAATATAGTTAATCCTTGCCATTTTTTCTCTCAACCCTCAATCCAAAAATTTTGATATAGTTTCTACTTTTCCATTCTTTCATCATTGTGGTAGATATAGGGAAAAATGATAAGTAGTTATGAAATTGAGACATCTGTGAAAATACATAACACATTTTTGGGGGAGTTTATATGGGATCTCAAACTTCCAGAAAGGAAAAAAAGAAGATTTATCTTGTTTTTGGAGGATTTATGAAGTGATGAGACTGGAGTATTCAAAATCAGAAAGTGTAGTAGCTTGGAGAGATAGTGAAAGAACACATATGGCCAAGGGAATATTCTTTTCCCTTTTAACCATGTTTTAAAGTTCTTAAAAATTGTATATGATAATATCTTGAGAGCAAAAGAGCACATGATATTGTTCAATTTGAATACGAGAATATACACACTCTGTTCCTTAGAGAAGCTAAAGCAAACCAGTGTTTCTTATTTGATACCCTAATGGTTCATTCACTCAAAATTTATTTTAATTCAAAAGAGAGAAATTGTGGGACATCTCTGTTCCTCAGAAAGTAGTAATTAATATTGGGGTAAGTAACTCTTTAGTGAATATATTAAAGGCTAAATCTCAAAAATAAGGGCCATGTAGAAGTAATGAAAATATTCTCAATCAACACTTTGTGAGCACATGTTGTATACTAAGTATGAGCTGGTAAAATATCCAGGTACCAATGCACAATAGTTCCTGTTTTCATCTGCTTTCTCCACAAATATATAGGAGAAAACTTTAAAGAGAGAGGGGGGGAGGGAGAGAAATTTATTCATGGCTCTAAAGCAGGGCTTCAAACCCACAAAAAATTCAGTTCAGGTTTATGTGCAGGTTCAATATGTTAAAATTTAGAAGGTTCAGTTCAAATTCTGTTCTTTTCTAACATTATGTGTAGATAGATGAATATTTTTTTATTTTTTAAAAAGTAATGATACAAAATGAAACAAACACTAAAAGCTGAACCTGTACCCAATATTTCATTGGGTTAAAGTTCTGGTTCGTGTTCAGGTTTGGTTTCAGAAACATTTTTTAAAATACTTGAACCAGAACTGGTTCAGGATTCCACTTTTGGATCAGTTTGAAGCTCTGCTATGTATATATAGGATTTAAACCCAAAGCTGAACCCTCTAAATTTTAACATGCCTGCAGCTGTATCACTGTGGCATAGATCCCATCAGATCTTGGAAGCTAAGCAGGGTCGGACCTGCTTATACTTGCAACAGAGACTATATGGTCTGCAAATCCTAAGCTACTTACTACCTATTTCTACTTGAAAACTTCTTATAGACATTAGTTTATGGTATGTCCCCTAGAGACAAATTCTTAGTCTTTTTCTTCTGAGAATATTTTGAATTTTTCCCTCTATCTTCTTTAGTCTGCAGCGCTACCACTGTGGTGTCCAATCCTGTCAAATCTCAGAAGCTAAACAGGGTCGGTTAGTACTTGGATAGGAGACTGCCTGGGAATACCAGGTGCTGTAGGCTTGGGAGAAGGACCTGGTAACCCACTCCCCAAAATCAATCAGTTTTGAAAACCCTCTGAATAGCAAAGAAGCATAATAATAGTGTTTCATCTGTTGTACATAGGGTCGCTATGAGTCAGACACTGACTCCATGGAACCTAACAACAAATTTTAACATATTGAACCCATAGCCAAACCTGAACCTAATTTTCTGTGAGTTTTTAGCCCTGCTTTAAATTGCTGTAATTTTATAGTGATATAATTTGAAAAGAAATAATTTTAGATGTGACCAGCCAAGTAGTTTAATCAGCTATTATAACCATAAGGATAACCATGGGGTCCACAAATGGATCTGATCTTTCCCATCTCTGTTCCCTCACACAGGGCATTCTAGCTGGAATGCTTTTCTCTCTTTTTATGGTTACAGCATATTATTCCAAAGATTATCTTTGTATTCCCATCACCATGTTTCCATCTCTATTTGACCTAAGTGAATTTCCCTTATGATATATATATATATATATATATCTTATGTATAAGTCATATAACTTGACATAAATATATTTTAATCTATTTCATTATTTCCTCCCACAATATATAACCTACCAGAAAACAGCAATTCAATTTTATTAAACTTTAGCTCACTTATTCCTATTGCAGTCCCTAGTGCATAGCAGATGGTAAATGAAACTTTTCAAACCAAATGCATATCATTTAAATACATAGGAAAGAGATGTTTGCAGGCTAGCCTCCCTATAATTAAATTACCTCCTTTATTACTATAACCAATATAATGTCTGTCCAGCTATATAATTAATATACATATGTATATAACCATATATAACTCATTTATTATATAGTTATAAGTGCATAACTATATTTAGTCATATAATTTCTATAGTTCACCCAAAAAACTAAATTCAAGTCACCAAATTTTAATATTTTTATATGGGTCCTCCACAGCATTTTGTCAAATAAAGATTATTCAAGAATATTCTCCCAACTAGTGAAAATGCTCATCAGAATTTTATTGTTGTTGTTGGGTGCCACTGAGTTGGCTGAGCTCATAGTGACCCTATGTACAATAGAACAAAATAATACCTGACACTGTGCCGTGCACACAGTCTTTTCATGTTTCAGCCCAATGTTGCAGTCACCATGTTTCTTCTCATTTTGAGTCCTTATAGCTCATTAGAATAGCACCCAGAATCAAGGCAATATGTAATATTTAATCCAGAAGGATTCAAGGAGCTAAAGAGCTAAACCTCTTATTCAAGGTCAAGAAAATTATTAGCATCAGAAATTTTGAGAGTTTGTGTTTCATATTTAAATGTAAATCCCATAAGCTAACCCCAATATAAAACAATTTCTGTCAAGAGACTGGCTTTTTTCCCCAATTAATAATTTAAAACTTAACTTTTTCATGTGAACTGTCTTATATCTTGCAGTAGGTATAATATTTCAATAATTTATATAATTTTGAATATAATATACTTAATGTCATAAAAGCAATTTCTTTGATATTGAATTATAAGAGAATGCACTTAGGCCAGTGATGAATGATCTAGGGACCGGCAGCATGGAAAATTACCTTTTAACCCAATTTCAGCAGGAATCTGTGCATGTAGCCATAGGACCACACTGTCTCCTGGCACACTGTTGCATGATAACATTTGGGTATAACACTAAAATAAAAAAATAAATCATTCTCTTTAAGAAAAGCAGGTAAAGAAACATGAACCCAAAAAGTGTAGATGATAACTACATTTTGGAAGCAGAATATTAATATGAATCATTGTTTTTTCATTCAAGTTTCTAAGTAAAACTTATTCTCTGAGAATTTCTTTAGCCAAGACTGTAGTACTGTGGAGAACCAATCACGAATAGTCCATGAAGGTAAACAACCACACATTAGTGTGATAATGTAATGCTTTTATAAGAAGCCAAGCAATGAAATGTGAAAATGGAGCCTTGGGTTTTTGTAGGGAGAAGTATGCTGAAGACTTGCCAAGGTTTAAGGCAAAGATGGCAAGATTGTGACTCCCTGGCTGAATCTAGACCACATGGGGCTTGCAGCATAAGGTGAAGATTTTGTACACATATAAATCTGTAAGCACTGTTTATTTTCAAAGACCATGTAGATTTCTGTATTATGAAAATTTTCCAGCATGTGATGATTATCTTTAATTAAGAGCCAATTTCTTTTAATTCCCATAAATTGGCCTTTTGGGTTGATGATGGGCTAAGTCAACAGATATTCTGATGTGGTAAAAAAAAAGAAAATTAAGTTCAAGCCTAGAGACCAGGTAAATCTAGACTTCCATTTTCTAAATGGAAATTATCAGTAGTAGCTGCTTTCCTTAGACTGGTGTTCTCCCTTCAGGCTCTACCGCTCACATTGTATGTATGTGCCCTTGCTCTTGACCCACAATACTCATGTATGTTCTTATCCATAGATTTAAATATTTTAGCTTTTAATGTGAGGAATCAGGGTTTTGAGCAAGGGAGGTTTATCTACTTTGGGAGCCTATATTTAGTTCCACTGTTTATCTTGATGCCTATACCACATTGTCTCTTCTAGTTTTACAAGGCATGAAGTCAAATACTGTAAATCCTCCAACCTTCATCATTCTTCTTAAACTATGCCCAAAGTTAGTGACTTCAAATAGCTGTAAGTACTTGGTTTCCTTCTAAGACTGTATTTTGGGTAATTTGGACACAATATTTGGGGTCTCACTGGGATAGTTTGAGCAATTGGGGCCCAGACAAGCTGGAGTGCTTCCCAGACTCTCTCTCTCTCTGTTCCTGTTGTCTCAGAATCTCACGATGTGGCATCTACATGTACTATCTCCATGTGTTCTCTCCACCATGGTGGCCCCTGGGTGGTAAGACTAATTACACAGTGGCCCAGGCCTCCAAGACTGAATGTTTTCAGAAGTAGGGCAGGACACAGATGGCATTTTTTACAACCCAGTTTGGAAGCCACACAACATTACATTTTACTCAACTCTCTCATTCAAAGCAGCCAGTAGCCTACACAAATTCAATGCCAGGCAGTGTTGGTGAGGGGCAGAGCCGTTTATAGTGGAGGAGTATTAAAGAATCCATGGTCAGGTTGTTACACTACTCCACAAGCTGACTACCACAAAAGCATGTTGGGTGGGTAGAAGAAGTCTTTGAGGAACGGATTTGTAGAACTCATTTTGATGATAGATACCACCCCTGCCAGCAGAATTTATTAAGCCCTCATTACATTGGTCAATGTTCAACTAATACTAACTCTTGTCATAGATATACTTTGTTAGACACGGGTCCAGTAAGAAAGGCAGAGCGCCATGATGTCTAGGTTGAATTCCTATCTAACTACCTTCTAGCTCATTTTTTAGAGCACAAAGTTTAAGAAAGGCATATTATTGTCAGCCAAGTTTCCACCACACATTCCCCAGTGAGCTTGTTGGACCATGTGGAAATCTCTAGGATCTATGTAAAAATCCATGCCTAAAAACACTGAAATGAAATATGTCAAACTGTCAATAGTGATACGTACTAAGTGGTTGTTGCCATATTAAATGAATCACATGATATTACCAATATCCCTTTGCTTTTAACCAACCAAAGGGCAATTTTAGATATTGGAACCTAATATATTGTTTTCTTTCTTCTTATTCTTTGTATGTCTTTCCACATCCTTCTAAGTAAGTGCATATTATCTTTAAAATTAGGATAATAAATATTATTTACAAAGAACAATGAAATCAGAGTACTTAAAAGAAGGCATTTTTTTCATATGAGGCTGAAATGTCACCTCTACTCTGCAAGTATGAAAACCTCCATAGCAGCTTTTAGAGATATCTATTAAAACACATTTGTACTACCCTGAGCCTAAGGAGGAGGACTCATATTTAGTTTGAACAGACTTGTGTCATGAAATCAAGAGGCAGATGTTATATTGTAGGACCCCAAATTAGGATCTTCAAGGAGAGAGGCCCCAGAGAGACACCGAGTCGAGGATCAATGCAATAACCATGAGGCTTTACTTCCAGCACCAGGGTCAACTCTCCATAGAATCTCCCTAGCAAGGGAAGGAAGGGGACCCCGAAGGAGAGGGGCTTGGGGTCTTTATACAGTTTAAGGGGTGGCAGGAAGACACAAGGAAACTAAGTTTCAACCGTCTGGGTCCAGATGTCCTATGGCCAGTACATTTTTTAGTTAATCTGTTTATCTAGGAATTTCCTGCATAGTTCCTCTTCAGAGAAACCACCCCCCCCCCAGGTCAGGAAATTGAAACTTGAGCAGACTTAATTATACAGGAACTTTAAACAAGCATTGTAACACTTCAAGTAAACATTTTGAATTATTAGTGAGCTCCAAGCATTCATAGGGAGGGGGAGGAGGAGGTGGTAGTGTTCTTCAATATTACACTTGGTGACTTATAAGGGTAGAATTTGGACTCTCGTGTTAAGGAAAAAACCAAAAAAAAAAAAAAAAGAAAGAAAAGAAAAGAAAAGAAAAAACAGAAAAACCCTAAAGCAAGCTTTTAGCTGTGGGACATGTTTGCAAAGAAGGCAGCTGGGTTCTAGTGTGACACAGCTGGGCTGTTTCCTCTGGTTTATGTGGAAAATAATTCACTGCCAAAGATGTGGCAAGAAAAGTTCACTCAGGCCATTCCAGAGGGTATTTGTTAGCACATTTCCAAACAGAATAGTGGAGCTGTTCTCCAGGTTTATAGGAATAGTTATTATACTGAAAGAAGGCACCTACTTTCCTTGAGATAAATTCCTGGAAGGGGAATCATTGGATCTATGGGTTGAAAATTTTTAAAGTTAGTAAAATATGTTGCCAAGTAGTTTCCAGGAAAGAGCTCATTATTAATGCTTAATAAAATGTTACAATCACTGCACGTTTTAAAGACATGAAGTTGGTTTCTTAAGAATTCTGCTTCACTAGGAGTGGACACATAGTGTTCCTAAGGCATTTTAGCTGTGGTGTTCTTCCTATGGATTTTGTTACCACTGTTGCATAAGGAGGATTGTTGAGTTGTGCAGGTGTTGTAGAGTCCCTATGATATATAGAACTGCTGAAAGGGTGCCTTAGCCTTCCTGCTGCTGCTGCCGCCTGAGGGGGTAGCTGTTATTATGGTCCTGACTTTAAGCAGTATTTTATATCTTTGAACTATCAGAGTAAGTGAAGCTGAAGCTAACCTGAGGTACAGCAGGGATTTGAACTTTGGTATGTAAACATTCACATGGAGAGGACAGTTATTTCTTCTCTAGCCAAAATGAAGCAAAAATATCAATCATTACAGTTCAAAGTGTTGAAACTCTTGTATAATGATAATATATTTCACCTACACAATGATTTTACAGCAAATACGAAATATGCCTTCAGCTAAAAAGTTAAAAATCATTACATAAATGTTAAACTACCAAAACCTTTCCTCTCTGAAACCAATATCATTTTAAAATTTTTATCATATTTAACTTTAATGCATGCCAACCTTCTTTATATGTGTTTGTTTTCATTTATCATGAAAATTTACCCATCAAAATGTTATGTCTTTCCTCAATGAGAAAATCTGTCTTAAAATTCAGGGATTCCTTGCTTTCTCTTATCCCAGTGATGCATAATCCATGTATTAGATGTTGTTGCTGTTGTTTTTAGGTGACATTGAATCGGGTTTGTCTCATAGAGACCCTGTGTACAAGAGAATGAAACACTCCCCAACACTGTGCCATTGCCAGCACTATGTCAGTGCTTCTCTGCTGTTCATAGAGTATTCAATGGCTGACTGATTGTTTCTGGAGTGGGCTGTTGGGTCCTTCTCCCACTTTTGTGGTGCTGTCGATTGTACGCAGGGCTCAGAGTGTGCTGAGCAAGCACTCTACCAACTGAGCTAAATCCCAGCTCATGTATCAGATAGTCAAGAAAAAATAGAAACGAAAAAGAAAACTCACTTCCATGTTAATTTTCCCATACTCCATATCCTGTGAGGTTTAGTAAATGTGAAAATAAATGTGTACTATTAAGGCATCATATATTCTAGGGAGATTTACATTTAAATTTAGACCCTGAAGGAAATAACTTTCCAAGGATTTGAAGCAAGACCTCTAATTAGAGTGCAAATTTTAAATAAATAATAGAAACAATTTACACAGGGATCTTTCTGGTATCCTGTATCAGTGTTTTCAAAATCCACAGATTTATTGGTACACAGTGAGTATTTACATTACATACCTTTGATCTAAGATCACTGGAGTTAGTACTCTACCTGCAGGATTGTGAAAAACTACTTAGATTGTTTGTGATGATTAGCTGGATATAAGAAACCAGTTTTAAACCATCACATTTCTGGTGACCAGTTCAGTTGGGCACACCTGTAATCTCAGTGACTGGGGAGGAAGAGGCAAGAGGATTGCGAGTTTGAGATCAGAGGCAGCTTGTGTAAATTAATGAGACCCTGACTCAAAATAAAATATAAAAAATGTGCTAGAAGTGCAGCTCAGTGGTAGAGCACTTGCAAAGTATATGTGAAACCCTGAGTTCAACCCCCCAGTACTACCAAAACAAAGCAAAACATTAGTAATACTATGTATTTTAAACTCTGTAAACATGGACTCCTTAAGATGAGCCTCCCTGCTAAAGTTGGAGTTCAATAAATATCTGTTGAATAGATGGAGGGATACGTGGGTGAATTAAAAGAGGTCACTGCTACTTTGCCATGTTTTTATTAGCTGACCTCTTGAAGAATGCTATAAATAGAGAAAAACTTGTGCATGGATTTTCTAAACAAGGAAAATCACTAAAGAAAGCAACATGATTCAAAATTGAAACTGAAGTAGGAAATATATTTTTCCCGAATATGTTCTTTACTCCCTATGCTGTTCTGGCATATTCTATCAGTAGGCAATTCACGAATCTGGCAAGTTAGCGTTTATAACTCATGCTTGAGTATTTTTTTCCACTTATCACTATTGCTGAATGATGGGATGAGGGGAGAAGCCACAGAAATCTCTGAAATGTCATAAACTATAAAAAATCAGTTATAGTCTATCAGCTGGAAAAAGCAAAGCTGCTGGTTAGGTATAGGCCATGAAACCATCAAGCACTCACAAGCAAACCAATTTAGAAAAAAATAAAATCATGAAACATTTTCTTCTCTCAGTTGAGAATAGCACCTTTTCCTGGAGGTTTGCTATGTAACGGAGATCTGCCTTCACCTTCTGGGAGCTGGCCAAGACAAAAAAGGAAAGTGCCAGCCCAGTGATAGGAGGAATGTTCTTTTCGTATTGCCAGACATTACCAGATATGGGAGTGCACAAAAAAGCCAATTCTTCCAAGATTTATAGTTATGTCTAGTTTGTTGACTCAAAGCAGTTTGGAAAAGCTTCAGAAATCTAGTTTATCTGAACACAGACTCTAAGCTTGTGGAGAGGGAAAAAAGGTAGAAATAATATATACATCCTATTTGAATTAAATCTTTTTGACTCTAAATTTACACAGCTTCTGAAGTAAAAAATAATCCAGCTAACGTACATAGTTCTACCTAAATTATGGCAGTATATTCTGTTGAAAATAATTTTGTATGATTACTGTCCGACTATTTATCCAGGTTTGCATGGCAAAATTGTAACAGGCAATGGAATAGGAAAATATTCCACTTTTAAATTAGTTAAAAGGAATCCTTAAACTCAGAAAATCCATGAAGAATATCATACCAGACACTTGGGATTATAATTGCATTTTCAGCATATTCTCCAAATTCATACTATATCACTATTACATTGGTATGAAATTTTATAGAAATCTTCACTGAGAAGTCGAATAAGTATTACCTTAGCATATGAAAGAACAATAAATAAATATTGATTCCATATTCCTTATGTGTCAGGCCCTTTTCTAGGTTCTAGCAAATCACTGTTGAATGAAGTGTCTCTCTTCTAGCTTCTACTGATGTTTTATGAAGATAAGATAAACCACAAACAAGTAAAGAAATAAGTATCAAATGATAATGGCACCAGACAACAAGGAATAACTATAATAAAGAAACTGTGAGAGATGTAGAAGGGCTGAGGGTAAGGGATACAAGAAAATAACTTCAATATGACACATACTGAGCTAAATCCCAGCTCAGTGGGTAGAGCGCTGCGCTGCAGTCTCTAAGGTCCCGAGTTCAATTCCCAGCACCACAAAAAATGGGAGAAGGGCCTGGCAATCCACTCCCAAGGCAATCCCGAAACAGTCAGCCATTGAAAACCCTATGAGGGTCGCTATGAGTCGGATACCGACTTGACGGCACCTAACAACAACAACAACAATGACACATACTATCTTGGTCTGTTCAAGCCACTATAACAAAATACCACAGACTGAGTGGATAATAAACAGCAGAAATTTATTTCTAACTCTTCTGGTAGCTGGGAAGTGCAGGATCAAGATGCTGGCAGGTTGGTGCTAGTGAGGGCCCACTTTCTCATAGATAGCACCTTCTCACTGAGTGCTCGCATGGTGGAAGAGACTATCTAGATTTCTGGGAGTTCTTTTATAAAAGCCCTAATCACATTCATAATGTTATTTCTTCTCAAATCTCCACCTCTTAATATTACCTTGGGAGTTACAATTTTAACATACAAATTTTGTGAGAATGCAAACATTCCAAAAAATGCTTATACTCAGAAAAATCCACCTTGCTTTAAGAAAAGCAAAATCTGTCAGTGACACAAAACATTCACTCAGAAATTCACAATTCACAGTTTCTTTTTCGTGGTAAGTTTTTGGGGTAGAAATCAGTCACAGTGGGCAAAGGTGAGTCAACATGAGACAAAATCACATATACTTTAATTTGTTGTTTTCCCTAGTGAACATGTTTGGAGAATAGATCTGTTGACTGTGTGCATCATCCAAATGTGTACATTAAACTTCTAAGGATTTTGGTAATGAGTTTATATGTTCAGAGAATGAGTGGGAGGACACTGAATGTACTCGCCTACAAAACACTCCTCTGAGTTTATACCACGACTAAAAAAGCAGGTGATTTTAGTGCTTAGAATATTGTCATTAAAATAGTTGTTAAATTGATGACTTCCAATAATCTGTGTTTGTGGGCCAGGTTAAATAAATACTCCATCCATCTTTTAGCCCTGGTACCCAAAGCAATGTCTCCAAGTGGAGTTGTATGTATATCTGTAGAATTTCATGGACTCTTACAGCTTAAGAGCTTGATGGAGCATTTAATTGATGCCAATGCCCAATGCGATTGCTCAGATCCCAGTAGTCCACATCTGGTATTCACTGTTAAGCAAATGTGTCCTGCAAGAGTTTTCAATATCATGTGTCTCAACCTCATGTCATACAACTTAAAGTAGTAGAGTTCTTATTTATCACTTCTAAAAATCATATGTGCAGACTTTTAACATATTAAAACAGTTTAATAAGACTCCTGTGATACACAGATTAGTCACTCTCTTATGTTGATCTCTCAAATTGTCAATCGTTATATTACAGACTATGTGATGAATTTCTGAAAGAAATTAGTTAAATCCACAAAGACTGCTCATTAAACAAGCAAACAGGAAAATTTATTTCCATATGTCAGAAAATATGAGTTGAAGTTGTAGCTCCATGATAGAGTGCATGCCTAGCATGCATGAGGCCTTGGGTTCAATAATCAAAACTACAAAAATAAATTAAAATATTTAGAAAGGAAAATATGTACAAATTAAAAGAAAATAAAACCCATCTATGTAGCCACTCACAAATCAATTGCTCATTATACTACAATTGATGAGAGCAAATCCTAGAAGTTAGCTGTGTGGAGATCATCAGTATCTATTTGCATGTGTCTTCTAAGATTTGCCTTTTGGATGCTGCTTCATATCCTGCTAAGGTCACTGTGACAGATGGCTCAAATGGATGTAGATCGAATTGCCTAATTTTTTGGTGAAGGTGAAACCAACAAGAGATTTAAATTAGTTTTAGAGTATCTATATTTATTGTTGCTATTGTTAGTTGCCATCAAGTAGGGTCTGACTCATTGCTACCCTATGGACAGCACACGAAATACTACCCAACACTGTGCCCTGCCCGGCACTATGTCAGTGTTTACTGCTATTCATAGAGTTTTCCGTGGATGATTGTTTTTGGAGTGGACTGCTGGGTCCTTTTCCCAAGCTGATAGCACTGAGTGTTCCCATGTGGTCTCCCCTCTAAATACTAAACATGCCTGATCCTACTTAGCTTCCAAGATATGGATTAGATGAGACACCAGTGTAGACAAAAGAGATAGACATCTATAGACACATCTAAATTTGACTCATCTCCTCAGCATGGAGCCAACTGAATGGGAGTTAAAAACTAGGACCTTAATGGAAGTTGAGTTTAAAGCCAGTAAACAATTATGAACTTGAGTGTCCAAGGGTGATTCATTTAAATGAATGTGGGCTTAAAAAAAATTTAACTTCCAAAGTGAACTTTATATCCACTTTCAACTTCTGTGGTTTAGAAAGTTTTTATTGCTTTTAGATCTCTATAACTGGGGATACATGACCATTAATTCTCCACACAGTTCTAATAGTCTTGCATATCCCCAAGTATAGTCTCACTTTTAGGGAGGTAGTCAATGATTTAGTATGAAATCTAGCACTTCTACCTTTCATTGTTTTATTGTAATCATCTCATGATGATGACATCAGTGGTGATGATGAATTTATAATTATTTCCTCCATTTTAACCAAATGCACATTTGGATGAATAACCTATCTCTTCATCAGTGTTCTCTAGGTCATAAATCCTAAAATAATTTACACAGCAGTCCAAATTACTTCTTAAAGTCTCAGTTAATGGTTTTAAAGTTATTAATTTGATTGAACACATCTACTTTTTATTGATTATTTTTGAATATTTAGAAAAGCATTTGAAGGAATTTGAAATAAGATATATGGAAAATTGACATACAGGTAGAATAGTAATTAATTTTAAAAATCTGTTCTCATTTTTTCTGTCTTTCTATGCAAGCACTTGTAATATTGGATATACCATAAGACATGACAAACATTTCAAAGCTTGAGAACCCTTCCTACTTGTGGCATTCATCATTTAAACATAAACTATAACCCAGGAAGAGCTACCAAATCTGATAGTCTTCAGAAGCCTGACATGTTAACCATTCTTCCCTGCTCCAGCATCCAGTGTAGAAACATTTCCTCTCTCTCTTAATTTCCCTTATGTTAATGCACTCTGGGACCACCTGAAACCTTCCTCAGCCCCATGGCTTATTCTGGTGACAGAGCTGACAATTGTGACCATCATCCATTTAAACAATTCTCCAAACTTCCATTTGTTGTACCACATTATGTTTGGTTCTTCCTGGGGTTTCTCTCTCTCTTTGTTGTGGGTGGAAGCCAGAGGTGGGTGCCCCAACATGGCAAGGCTGTGGCCAGAGAACAGAGCCTCATGCACAGGAGAGGTGTTGTTGTTGTTGTTAGGTGCCGTCGAGTCGGTATCCGACTCATAGCGACCCTCTGTACAACAGGGGAAACACTATTGTCAGTGCTTCTCTGCTGTTCATAGGGTTTTCATTGGCAGATTGACTTTTGGGAGGGGGTTGCCAGGTCCTTTTCCCACACAGGAGAGAAGGACGGGCTTATTCACAAAGGAGGGGAAAGGAATGAAGGATTAAGGAGAGGGGAAAAAGGAGTTGGAGCACTTAGCTACTGTCTCTGCCACTGGGGCAGAGCCTCCTGGGTGTGGTTGCTCTTCCAGCTCCCATCTTCACCACTTCCAGGGCACTGAGCTTAATTCCTGGAGTCTTGCCTCGTGAAGCTGTTGGTCCGTGTAGGATATCCAGTGTTGTAGAGGTAGAAGTCAGATAGAGGTGGCAGGCGGGTTGAAGTATGATGAAGGCAGGTCAGAGGAAGGCTGAAGGCTAGAGTAGAAAGATAAGTAAATGGGCCTTGGGTTCCTAAGGAACTGCAAGGACCCAGTGAGCTTATCTTGGATGGTATTCAGAATGGCTGCTGAACTCTGAACTCTGGAGTTTATATGGCCTGATAGCCAGCCAATCAGCAGAACAGGGTTGGATCAGAAATGACCAATCAGGCACCAGGGGGCTTTAGATGCTACCATATGTTGGGTGCCATCTTGGCCCACTGGATAGGAGTGGGGATGAGTGAGATACCTGGATGTATAGCAAAGGTGACCCGTTGCTATCTTGTTCCATATGATTCCAAGTGGGCTAGATGAGCTCCTCGGACTGGCCATGCTTGGGGTACTCTCTATCCCCCTGGGAATCCCAACAACATTAAAGTTATTCAAGGTTTTCTTCTTACATTAAAGGTTTTCCTCTGCACTGAATAACTTTGTATATAAACTAGATGATTCACTTTAAAAGAAATCAACATTAAACAAGTCTTCACTGATTTGAACCCAAAGGGGTACTTGGATACACATTACTCATGTAAAAGGGGAAAGGAAAATGTAGAAAATGTGTCTTCTCTTACTTACCTGTCTGCTTTTCCCTTTTGACTTTAAGTTTCTTGAGAGGAAGAATTATGCTTTAAAATTTTTGCATTTGTCTCAGGCCCAGAATTATTCCCTCCATAATACTCCATAAAAATTAGAAGCATAGGACATTGAATATGCAATGGATTTGAATATTCAGCAAAGCAACATTTGTTTTTGCCTCCATAAGCCACAGTGCATAAGACCTCACTGGCCTTCTTTACACAGTAGCTGCTGCCAACAGGTGATGCATTTTGGGGAGAAGAACCTTGCCAGAGGATTTTCTCTCATTAACATCCTCTTTCCAGATGTTTCTTCCCTGTAGCATATACTGAATTAGGAGGACCTAGGAGGTGATAGCAATCACTGAAATGTCATGCCATGCTGTAATTTACTGCTCTTCCCCTACCACATAATTCCCCATAGTCAAGTGTCAGATACAAGTGTATTGTTATGGGACTGAATTGTCTATTTCATCAAATACTAGTGCTTAATAATAGCTTACTATAATGTTTAGCATCTCACATCTACATATAGATGTGTAAAAATGCAGCTAAACTATTTTATGATAAGATTGACAAAATAGTGTACTTTGGAGGATAGAATGTATATGCTTATGGTACACCATAATTTCTCTTCAATATGAGTATTCTGTCCAACCTTGAATGAGTTTGGTATTTGAAATATGTAAATAAAGTAGCCAGTCTAAACTAAGAGCTTGGTATACTATCTTCTATATAAAAGATGAAAATATTGTAAAACATTTTTCTAATAGTGGACATTGATATGTTATATATGGATGAGTGAATGTATATACATATGTGTATATAGCTATCACATTTTCCACAGTTTACTATAGCAAACTTATACCTACATCCAAATATCCAAATGATATCTTTGTGTATTACTGTAACTTTATTTTTATTAACTCTACCTATTTCCCAGAAAGTTGTGCAAATTTTTCTCTACTTTCCTTCTAGAGTATGCTAGTGACTTCAGTTCTTATCTGTTTCAGTTAAGCTGTAAATAGTATTCTGTTTAGATTTTTTTTATTATTATTTCCCTGAGAAGAGCTCATTAAAGAATTTGATGATGATATGCTTCAAATGCCCATTAAGTTATGCCATTTAAAAACAGTTATAATGTTATATCAACTAGGAGAAAGTCTTTTCCTCAATCATATCAAGTTAGATATAATCAAATGCTTTTATATTTTAATCATATCATCCTTGTGTTTTTTTTTTTTTTTTTGTGGTACTGGGAGTTGAACCCAGAGGCTCTTGCGCTTGCATGCTTTGCAAGTACCGGACCACTGAGCTGCACCTTCAGCCCTTTTTTTTTTTTTTTTTTTTTAACTTTTTGAGACAGGGTCTCCCTAAGTTACATAGACTGCCTTTGATCTCGAACTTGCGATCCTCCTGCCTCTGCCTCCCGAGCCTCTGGGATTATAGGCGTGTGCCACCACGCCTGGAATCCTTGATTTCCTTATGGTAAAGTTTTGGTTCCATAAAAAAATGTAAGATAATATTCAACGTGTGGGTAATTTAATTTATAATCACAACAGACTTTAGTTACTGGAATTAAAAAATAACTATTAAAGCATATTTCTTATAGAAACAGAATGGAACAATCATAATGATTCCAGGAAAAAATCATATTTTCCCAATAACTTCCAAGGTGTGTAATTGCTATTTACTTAGATTTGACCTGAGTAATCAACAAACTATTATTTTTATAAAGTAAGCTAAACCTATTTATGGCACAAGTCAGTCATAGGTATTATCAAAGTGATGAAGTTCCAAAGTACTTTTAAGGATTGGGAAAAGGACAATACTGAAATTAAATTCAAACACCATGTATGTGCTTCACAGCATTTAATCATAACAGCTAACACTGATACCAAGCCCTTTTATAAGTCTTTTAATCTCTATTGGTTCATTTATACCCTACCACAGTTATATAGGGTTTGTGCTATTATTGTCTCCAACTTTCAGATAAAGACATTGACGCTGAAAGAGATTAAATAACATATTCTAGATAGTACAGCTAGCCAGGAGTGAATCCAGAATCAAACCCATGCTGTTTGAGAATTAAATGAGACCATTTGGTTTCCCAGAGAACATGGAAACTTAATCCCTGAAATTAGTTTAGAGATTATTTACATCTAACACCAAATTTTCTTTCATGAGATAAAAGTTTGTAGTCTAATACAGGAAGTATATTTTCCCTATTGCTTTTGTAAATTCGTACTGCCTAAAGGCATAACAAAGGTTCTGAGAAGCCCTGAAGTGATGTTTCCACCAGCATTTTCCCTTCATTACTAACTTGAAAACTCACTGACCTACCTTTCACAGCCCTTAGAATTTGTGTTTCTTAGAACATATATTCTGAGAAAGTCAAGCCCTGTTATATAGATATAAAATTGAAACTTAAGATGCCTTTATGACCCTGAAATCTTACCTACCCATCCTTTACATGTCTACTTCATGCAGTTTTTAAATCAGCATGTAGACAGAAGGGTTTCTCTATTTTGTCTCTTCAAGATTACTATGAAGGGATCTAGATAGAATAGATTGATCATGGTCTAATTTACTTAGCACAAATTTTTCACAATAAATATTTAATTCAATTAATATCAAAATTTGGTTACTAAATATTTCATTCTTCCTGAGATAGTCAATTAATATCTAATAATTATAGAAAAATAAAGCCAGCAGATAGACAAAACAAAACAAAACTCTTCAGAGTCTTGAAGTTCTATAGAATTCTTCCTCTAGGTAAGGACCAGAGGCTATAAGGACATTTCATCTCCATATCATTATTGCAGGTATCATGGAGTTAATTATATGTAGTTCAACAAATTTTATGTATATTTTTTTCTGATCACTGAATGTTTTGCCATTTCAGTTCCTCCGAAGATATATGACATCTCAAATGATATGACCATCAATGAAGGAACCAATGTCACTCTTACTTGTTTGGCTACTGGGAAACCAGAACCTTCCATTTCTTGGCGGCATATCTCCCCATCAGGTAAAGTAGAACTGAATAATATATCAGTGTTTTTCTTTTTGCTGTTCATGATTCTCCTGCAACTTCATTTATTTGGAACTTGAGTCAACTTATTTAATTTTTTGTATCTTTTTCATCAGGTAAAAAGGATGCATATTTTTATACATTATACTTTGTAACTAAAGGCAGTGCAGTTCACAAAGTCAGATGAACACCCTCTGTCAGAATTCAGAATAAACTGTCTTGATTTTTAGTCAAGGTTATTCTTCCTCCATATACTAGATAATCACAAATTAACAGACAAAAGGCTCAAATGGAAATATCACGAGAGAAAAATCTTCATTTAAATGTATAAGGGGTTTATTCAATCGGCATTCACATGTTAATAGGCCAGCATGAACTGCTAAAGTAATCGGGGGAGAATGAAATTATACAAATTGTGAAGTTGCTGCGTCTAATTTCAAACTGCTGTTCAGAATCAAGAATTTTGGAGTTAGAATTAAGTTTTAACTGATGAGGGATCTAAAAACCCAGAGTTTAAGTAACTTCTATTTACAGATAACATTGTTGTTAGTTGCCTTCCAGTCAAGTGCGACTCATAGCGACCCTATGTACAGCAGATAGAAACACTTGCCGATTCTGTGCCAGGCAAACGATCTTATTTATGTTTAAGTCCATTGTTGCAGACACTGTGTCAATCCATCTGGTGGAGGGTTTTCCTTTTTTTTGTTGACCCGCCACTCTTCCAAACATGATGTCTTTCTCCAGGGATTGATCTCTCCTGACTACATGTCCGAAATATGTAAGACGCAGTTTGGCCATTCTTGCTTCCAAGGAGCACTCTGGTTGTACTTCTTCTAGGACAGATCTGTTGGTTCTTTTGGCAGTCCATGGTATATTCAATAGACATCTCCAGCACCACAGTTCAAAAGCATCATTTCTTTTTCTGTCTCTCTTGTTCAATGTCCAGCTTTCACAACCATATGATGCCACTGAAAAGACCATGGCATGAGTCAGACGCACCTTCATCTTCAATGTGACATCTTTGCTTTTCAATACTCTAAAGAGATCTTTTGCCACAGCTTTTCCTAGAGCAATGCATCTTTTGATTTCTTGACTGCTGCTTCTGCGGGTGTTGATTATAGAGCCAAGCAAAGCAAAATCTTAGACAAACTCAGTCTTTTCTCCATTTTTTGTGAAGTTACATACTGAACCAGTTGTAAGGATTTATGTCTTGTTGATGTTTCTTAGGTAGGTGAAACGAAGGGCTGTAACATATTCACAAGTTCCAGTGCTTCTGCTGCTGTGCACATCCTCCCGAAGAGATTAAGTTAATTTTAGGAAGTTCCTGGTAATCACCATCAAAACAGTTCTGTTTTCACAGCCACAATGGTAACAATTATATATAATTTTGAAGTTTCAACTATACAGCTTTAAGCATGCCCTGGAGTGGAAAGTAATACTTTAATGAGCAGGATCACACTTCTTTTCAGATGGATAATATTTTGTTTTTATTTTTATTGTTATTATTTCCTTTTGGTAGAAATAGCTCTAACAAAGCTGGAACATTGAAATTGGTTTTAATAAAGTCAGAAAGGAACATTTTATACAGATATAGAAAGAGCACAATTTTTTCTGTTAATGCTTTCCTTAATATCACTTATCCTTAAGTGTCTTTCAGTTTCCTCATTTATGCAGTAGGTCTAATGAGACTTACCCATATCACATGCTTACTATTACTATTAATGGGAGAGAAAATCAATATAACAGCAGTACATACTTATATAATATACATTATGGCCCCTATAATATTTCTGAAGTTTTAGTGTGCTCTTGACTGCCAGCTCTTCACTCTCTACAGCTGCTACAAAGTCATAAAAATGGTGTATGAGCATTGAATTCATGGCAGAACTCTCCATAGGACAGAACTGAAACAAATGCAAGGGTAACAGTTACAAATGCATCTAAGTTAATGTCCTTATTCATCAATTCAGCCAATCCTTGTGCAAATCTCTTAGCCTCAATGACCCCTTAGCTAGTTTCCAACTTTCCAAAAATTGCATATCAATAATCTGTGGCTATGTTTTAAATTGCCAGACAAATATATATGTGTATTTATCATGTACATGATGGTTTGAAGTATGCATATATTACATAATGGTGAAGTCTAACTAATTAACAAACACATTATCTCACAGTTATTTTTGTGGTGAGAACATTTAACATCCACTCTCTTTGCATCTTTCAAGAATACAATGTATCATCATTAACTGTAGTCTCTGTGCTGTACAATTGATCTCTTAAATTTATTCTTCCTATCTAACTGCAATTATATATTTTTTGACCAACCATGATGGCTATTGTGGGACTCAAATCAGATAATAGGCATAAATGTGTTCTTAAAAGTATAAGGTGATATGCAAATGTGCATCTGATTCTTAATCATCTTTCTACGGATTCAAATCTGATATGGCATTACAATGTTTAGTAAGAACAAAGCATGCAATATCTATGTTCTATGTAATTTAAGATTACATTTAAAATCTAAATTAATTTAAAAATCTAGATTAATTTAAAATCTATGTAATTTAAGATTAATAATTTGGACTTAACTCTCCTGCTTTTCAGTGCGTTTATTATGCATAGTCTTTCTTTTTAAGCATTTGGATACATTTTAGTTTAATTAAATAGCAGGAATGTTGGTTAGTGAAGAAGTTATTGGAATAATGATAGTGGATAACATCATAAAGCTGAAAGAAGATAGATTTGGTTTATAAGTTAAACTGTGCACACATTTGTTTTCCTGATCCTGCATACTAAAAAAATGAGTACAATTAGCATAAATATTAACTACTCTCCAAAGAAGGACTAGACTCAGAGAATATTTTTATAAATGCTTCTAATAATTTGTAAATTATCTATATTCAAATTATAGTACTATGGAGTTTTTTATTTAAGTAACATGTCTTATAATTTTACCAGCTTTGTTTCTACTTACATATCTATTTGAAAGAACTGTGATCTTCACTGATTTGTTTATATTTTACCTAAGAAACATCAATATTTTACAAATGCTTCTACATTGCTTTGTTGTATTGTGAGAGCTAATTGTTATCAAAAGTATCAGCAAGTTAACAAGATTTAGTGTTAAAACAGGCATAGATATGCTCCATGTCAACACTACAAGCAATGGCTAGTTTTTGACCATGTGTGATTTGCTTATTTTTTTAATCTAGAAACTTTGGTAATTCTCAGTTACTCATTTCATAGCCAATTCTACTTTAAAAGTTCAAAAATTAATAACTGTTCACAGGATGACAGTACAATAGAGTTTCTCCCTCATTTAAAGAAAAATGAAGCTATGGTTTCAATCACATCACAAACATCACTAAAGCCAGCTGGAGTTCTCATTCTACCTGCTAATTCAAACAACTCAGTGTACTTTCACCAAAAATATCCTTCTTTAGAAGCGTCTGGATATATGAGTTTCTTAGAGTTTACTTACACCAAAGATTTGTTTCTTTGTACTTTTTCTAGTATATATTTTGGAATCAATTTCAAACTTACATTTGAAATGTGGGCAGACATAATACAAACACCGTCTATCCTTTACTCTGGTTTTCATCCATCATCCTTTTGCTTATTTACTTCATCTTTGCCCTGTGTGTTGAGCATAATATGCTGGGCATATAGCATTATATAAACAGAAGTTCCTTGACTTATGAGTCAAAGATACATCCTGATAAACTCATTATAATGTGAAAATATCATAAGTCAAAAATGCTGTTAGAACACCTAACTTTGTGGAGGGGCTGGGGTTTAGCTCAGTTAGTGGAGTGTCTGCTCTGTACTCTCTGCAGGCCCAGGTACAATCCCTGGTGCAACAAAAAATGGGAGAACCATGTGGCAATCCACTCCCGAAGCAATCCCTAAACAATCAGACATTGAAAACCCTATGAGGGTTGCTATTAGTTGGACCCATCTCAATGGCACCTAACAACAACAACAACTTTGTGGAATATCATAGCTTGGCAAGGTAGCACAGAGTAGAGACTATGTTGTTTACCTATATGGCTGACTGGGAGCTGTTTGCTGCCACTACCTAACTTTGTAAGAATGTATCATACACATATTGCTAGCTCAGGAAAAGATAGAAATTAAAAGTATGGTTTCTACTGAATACATATCATTTGTGCACCATTGGATGGTTGACAAATCCTAAATTGAACCATCATTAAGTCAGAAACTGTACATGTACCTATTTTCATTGAATGATTTGAGCGTGTGATGCATATATCTTGGCCTTCTTTATCTCTAGATATTTCAGTGTGTATTCTGAAGAATAAGGGCATTCTCCTTATATAACCACTAAGGGTTTTTAACTTCAATAAATTTATCATTGGTATCACACTTTTATCCAGTTAATCCATATTTCAAATTCATCCACTGATCCAATAGTGTCCTTTAGAACAGATTTTTCTCTGTAATACAGAATACAAGGGGGCTGGGATTTGGCTCAGTTGGTAGAGCACTGCGGTGCAGTCTCTGAGGTCCTGAGTTCAATTCCCAGCACTGTAAAAATGGGAGAAGGGCCTGGAAATCCACTCCGAAGGCAATCCCAAAACAGTCAGCCATTGAAAACCCTATGAGGGTCGCTATGAGGCAGATACTGACTCGACAGCACCTCACAACAACAACAACAACAACAACAACAGAATACAATCAGGTACCATCTATTATTTTTAGGAGCCATACCACTTTTGTCCCCTTTAATTTGAGGACTAATTTCTTACACTTTCATTGTCATTGCTGAGCACTGGCAATTTTCAACAATGTACACTTTTTAAAAAATAGAATGCTTCTTGCTTGGGGGCTTGTCTCATATTTCTTCATGATTATATTCTGGTTGTGGCCATCTGGAACTAAATAAATGAAGTTGTATTTTCTCAGGGAATCATATTTAGTGACACGTAATATCCATCTGTCCTTTATTTGTGATGTTAATTTCAATTACTTAATCAAGGTGTTGTCTGATTTCTACACTGTATGATTTCTCCCTTTGTCTTCCCAATGCTAAAAATAAGCAGTCTGCAAGATCTTCTAAGATGATGACATGTCAATATCTGCTGTTTATCTATCCTCCCATTAGCTTTGATGTTGTTGTGTAACATTTTTGAACCAATCTTTACTCTGATGAGTCAAAGTATTATTTTCAATCTTTAGCAATCCTTCTACTTCTACCAGTTAGTACTTGATATTCTACTGCAAATAAGAAACTCTTTTACCCTGTTTATTATTTATTTATTCATCTATTTTTATGATGTGAATTTGTGAATTATCAACTTTTAAAAATTATTTACAATTATTTATAATTCATTATTGCCTTTAATTATTTTGATGTTCAAATTGTCCTCAATATGGCCCATGGGGGCCTCATCAGTCTTACTCCTATGCCCTTGTCACTACTGCCATCATTTTATTGATCCCTTTCTTACCAGGCACTTCTTGTGTATTTCCTGCCCCACCTCTGAAATCAACCATTTCAATTAATTTCAAATGTTTGGACACACTATACATTGGTTTAAAAATGTAGCAATGTTGATCTTCCTTATAGTAAAATTATTGGAGACTCATATCTATACTATATTCTGGGATATTCTACTAAACCACAAGAATTTAAATAATTTCAGGAAAAGAGTTTTTGTTTCGCTTTATCTAACTGAAAACTATAAACTGAAAACAAAGCCTGAAACTTGTGTGTATGCAAAAAACACTTGTAGAATTACTAGGAAAAAAATTGTGTCAAGGAAATATAAGGAAGCAACTGTTGAATCTATAGATATATTCATAGATCTTTATTTACATGGAGACTTACAACTTCCACCAATCTATGGCTAATTCCTTATCTACTTTTCAGGATTTTCTCAAAATTCCTGATGTGAAATGTGTGATTCTCTTTCATTTCTACTTGTAACTTAGGTATCAGATGGTACCAGTATAGCATAGCAATTAAGATCATGAATTTTACTCTCAAATTGGTTTTGAGATCCGGTTTTTCCTCTTACCGACAGTACTATCTTGGTTAATATTGTGGCTAACTTCTTCAGAAATACAAAATGGTGATAATAACTGCACCCAACTCTTAGAATTTCTGAGTATCCAATGGACGAGTATAGGGCATTAGACAGAGTTCATGATTTAAAATAAGCATCCCATATTATTAACTATTAATGTGCTACTGAAATGTGTTTGGAATTTTTACCACATAGAATTTCCAGCCCTGCCTCTGAAACTAAGGAGTTTATTTGTGACTCTTAAATGTAATCCACATATCTGCCTCAAAAGAGGGGCTCAAGAATTTAAAAATCACTTCAAACTTGTCGATAACATTGATAATTTATACAAGGAACTGATTTTGAATATAAAGAAAGAATTAAATTCTTAAATATCATTATTTTGACAAAACTAATTCTAGTAAAAAACATAAAAAATTAAAAGATCATCGTAAAATAATAGATGACAAGTAACAAATTTTGGAGAAATTTTGGAAGCCCTTTTCAACTATTCACTTATTCATTGGTGTTTTCTTGATCTTTAGTTCCTAGTTGTTTCTATTCTTTGGTATCTTCATAGTTTAGCCTGGTTTATTAGCTAACAAAGATATCCTTTTTGATTATGAATCTAAAGCATGATCAGAACCACTGGGCCATATGCCTCAAGCTTTTCTTTTTCTTTTTCTCTTTTTGGTCTAGTTTTAATATTCCTAATTCTTTTTATAAAGTATTACCTCAGTTATCCACAGGAATTAAGATTGTTACCTAATTCAAGATAAATACTACTCTAAGTTCCATGTCTTCACATTTTTCAATTTCTTATTCTATTAAATATCCTCTTGCCCCTGCTGTGTTTGCTTCTTCTTTTCTGTTGACTCCATCCTGCCCACATGTAAATAGACTCAAGTCCTCTTTTCTTAGGTTAATCTCTTGACACTGCTCACTTTGGTTTAATGAACAGATGTTGAATGTTTATAGAGGAGACCTCAAACAAGCGGTCAGAGATATAGGGACAGAATCAGAAAGTCATGATTTCCATAGGATGCTGTGGCACATGCCTATAATCCCAGAGACTCAGGAGGAAGAGTCAGGTGGATTGTGAATTTGAGGCCAGAAGCAGCCTGTGCAATTTAGCAACACTGTCTTAAAATAAAAAAATTTAACAAAGGAGATGGGATTTAGCTCAGTTGCTAGAGCGCAGCTTTACAGTTTCTGAGGTCCCAAGTTCTATTCCCAGCACTGCGAAAAATGGGAGAAGGACATGACAATCCACTCCTGAGGCAATCCCGAAAACAATTAGCCATTGAAAACCCTATGATGGTCACTATGAGTCAGACATGACTCGACAGCACCTAACAACAACAACTGAAGCTGCAACTCACTGGTAGATTATTTGCTTAGCAATCATGAGACATTGGATCAAAATCCCCAGTACTGAGGTAGGAGAGAAAGGAAGGAAGGAAGGAAGGAAGGAAGGAAGGAAGGCAGGCAGGCAGGCAGGCAGGCAGGCAGACAGACATGATTTCAAGAAACTGAGAGAATAAAACATTTCCAAGGGCAGTGTGTGGTAGACAATGTTAATCAGGTCAAATATATACAAATCAAATAGCTATTTTTGCATAAGGTCATTTGGTAGTACTTACAGTAATTCAATAACATAAAGGGCTAGAAATTCATACATGAAGAATTAGAGTAAATGAGAAGTGAAGAATTTAGATATGGAGGCACAACGATATATTATTTGTTGAAGTAGAGATTTATATTTTCTCGTTTTATACATAGTGTTTCTTCTACTAGGAGGAGGATCCCTTTATCCAATTGAAAAACTTCTACTCATCCTTTTCTTAAAACCATTCTTATGCATCCCAGGAAAAATCAGACATTTTCCTTGTATAGTTACATAGGACTTTGTATCTCTACTTGTATGGAATTAATTCCCTGAATTGTATTCATTAGCTTTATTTGTCTATGGTTTCGTGAGACGTGGGACTGCTTGTGTCCAGAGACATTCTGTTCCTCCTCATACTCCAGGGCTTAAAGTACAGTCTGGCACAAAGTACAGGCTCATTTAAGTATTGCTGAATTAATGGATGCACCTCTCTGTTCTTGACTTCCATATAGCTTCTTAGAACTACAGATTAAAACTGGAAATGAGTTATCCACCACTCCTATTCCATTGATATTGTAATATTATGAACATGCACTCACCCCTAAATATGAGTCAGTGCTTTTTTTCCCTTGCAGCCTCAGTATGGCTATAGCCCATTCACACAGAGAACAACTCTCACTAATGGTCTTTTAAGTTTCCGTCTTTGTTGTTTTATTTCTATTTAGAAAACTTCTTATAAACTTTCCTTTATGGTATGTCCGTTAGAGACAAGTTCTTCATCATTTTGATCTGAGAATATTTTTGTTTTTTCTATTTCTCAAGTGCATTTTTATTTAGGATTGAATACTGAGCTTAATAAAATATGTCAACCATTATTTAATATTCAGGTAAACTTAAAAGATCCATAAAGCAATATTTAATGTATAGAATTTTTGAAAAATAAAAGGCTGTATTATTTTCTGTGCTTTCTTTAAGTACTGCTGGATTACTTCTAAATAATGTAAAGTATCAATTGAGAGCATAGCAAATTTTTTAAACTAGGAAATTTAAGGATTTTGAAATTGTCCAGTGAGAGTAGTTTAAGGATATACAGAGTAAACCAATTCAGGTGTCATTAGACCATGGATCAGCAATCCAAGGCCTATCCTGCTATTCATTTTTATAAATAAAGTTTTCATTTTTAGAACACTGTCCTGCGTATTTCTTTCCATATGGTGTATGCCTACTTTTGCTGTACTTTAGTGGAGTTGCAACAGAGACTATATGGTCTGCAGATCCTAAGCTACTTACTACCTATTTCCATTTAGAAAACTTCTTATAGACATTCCTTTATGGTATGTCCTCTAGAGACAAATTCTTAGTCTTTTTCACCGGAGAGTGTTTTGATTTTTTTCCTTCTATCTGTCTTTAGCCTGCAGCCCTACCACTGTGGTGTCCAATCCTGTCAAATCTCAGAAGCTGAACAGGGTCAAGCCTGGTTAGTACTTGGATAGGAGACCGCCTGGGAACACCAAGTGCTGTAGACTTGGGAGAAGGACTTGGCAGCCCACTCCCAGGGAACAATCAGCCATTGAAAACCCTATGAATAGCAGAGAAGCACTAACAGTAATGTTACATCTGTTGTATATAGGGTCACTATGAGTTGGACACTGACTCAATGGGACCCAACAACAACAGCATCCCTCTTTATCTTTTTGTTTTCTCAATACTAGGGAGTTGAACCCAGAGCCTCACGCATGCATTTTACAAGTGTTCAACTACGGAGCCATACTTCTGCCAGCCCATTTTTTACCTTGTATTTTTGAGACAGGGTCTGACTAAATTATGCAGGTTGCCTCTGGGCTTGAACTTGAAATCTTCTTGCCTCCACCTCCCTAGTCACTGGGATTAAAGGCCTGTATCATTGCACCTGGTTACTACCTGGGTCTTCAAGAATACATTAATTGACTCCTCTACCAGATATTTCAAAAGAGGTTTGGATTTCAAATGCTGTTTCCCAGCTGAGAGAAATATAGGTTTAGCCTGCTAAAAATTCCATAATGATATTAAATGCAATCTTAAACAGAAAATGTTAATTATTAATTATCAGAAAAATGAAAGACTTAAAGAATGAAAATCACTCCCCCAAGCCTCTGTATACTGCTGGAATCTATTGTTTAAGATAATTCTGAAAATTGTAGAAGTCATTACAGGCACAAACTTGGAAGTATTAGTTCCTACTATTAGTGTTGTTAATTCCCTTGTCATTCCTCTTTAATGAAAGTCGTCATTGGAATCCCTGAGTGCTGGGCCAACACCAAAGGTGATATGATGAAGAGGCTGTGGGTGCCCCTTCCAAGCTAGCAGCTTGTCATGCAAGAGCTGTAAGTCTTTAAGAATCTTATGTCAGGTTTGCAATCCTGACACTGCATTTTGATCTTTGATGTTAGAAAGGAAAAAATTCAGTAAAACTGGCAATTCATGCTGATGACATTTCAACAATACTATATCTTCAGATTACAAGTTATAATTCCAGTTCCATTATACAGCAGCACTCTGTGTGAAGCTTTTGTGAATTTCCATAATGGCTTTACAGAATGGATAATTATATAATGAATGAATCTATATAATAATGACAAGTTAAACTTTTACCATATGATTGCACAGCAGTAATTTATATATACAGTTAAAATTACCTCTTTGTTCTGGGAGTTTCTTTATAATTTTAACTTTCATTTGTCTGTTTTCAAAGTCCCAGCTACTTCTATCCAGTTAGTCATGGGCTATGCTAAATTGTTTGTATTTTAGAACTGTTAATGCCTGCTATTTGAATATGGAAAGCAAGAAAATTTTAATATATATATATTATATATATGTCAAACAATGAGTCTAATGATATGATGAATCAGTATAAAAATATTTCACTATTCTCAGAGGAAAGTGCTTACTCACATACAATAAAAAACAGGAAACTCTCAAGCATTTCATAAGAGATCTTTTTCTTTTCTTGTGGAACTTGGTTTTCTGAAATAGCTAGGGCATTATGAAAAAAGAAAAAACCACTCTACATTATGTCTTCCCTTAGTGGACCGAGTTGGAGGAGAAGATAATGGTTAACATTAGCAAGTTGATATTTGAAAATTAGATTTTTCTAGAGGCTTTCCCCCAAGTAGTTTCTGTGTCACATTACATGTATTAGGAAAAAAAATGTATGTAGTAAGTAAATGCTCATGTCAAACAATAATAGGTTTGGTTAAAGTTATCTTAGAAGACACAGCTTTTAATTTGTTTGTAAATTTCTTGCTAACTAAGCTCTATGGATAAAAATTCCCCTCAATATATTAGATGGATACTATAATGATTCAGAAAGAGCACCAATAGTTATGGCAGATGTATAAAATGAGTCCATCTAAGACTTATATTGGGGGCTGGGATTTAGCTCAGTTGGTAGAGTGCTGCGCTGCAGTCTCTGAGGTCCCGAGTTCAATTCCCAGCACCGCAAAAATGGGAAAAGGGCCTGGCAATCCACTTCCAAGGCAATCCCTAAACAGTCAGTCATTTAAAACCCTATGAGGGTCTCTATGAGTCAGATACCGACTCAACGGCACCTAACAACAACAACAAGACTTATATTAAGTATTTCCTACTGAGCACTGTATGTTCCTGGTACTGCTCCAACACATGGTAGGCTAATGCAAAACATTATAATTTCATGAGCCACATTCATGAGGACAAGAGGATGATGTTAATTTTAACCCAAATTGTACTGATCATTTGAACCCCACAGTTAATAAAGACATAATTTGGTTGTTTACCTTCATAAATGTAAGGTCAAATTCAACAAGGCTACTTTTATACACAAACAAAAACTACTGGAATTTTGTGCTGTTCCTAATTCTATACAGAAATGTATATGAGTAAGAAAGATAAAATAGCTTAACAATGATTTTTTTTTAATTAAGACCTAAACTATCCATAACCATATGGATTACTTGCAGTAAATTATTATAAAAGTGTACACGTCTATTGTGAAATAGTACTATGTACATTTTTCTTCACTCAAAATGAATACATTATACTGGATTTTAATTGTGCTCCAGTATGTTTTAAAATTATTTTACATATTGAATGATTGTAGTGCTAGAGATCAAACCCAGGGTGCTAGGCTAGGAATCTAACACTAAACTACCTCCCCAATCCAAAATTATATTTTCTATTAGCTTGATCACAAATAAAAATAATTATCACTAGTGGAAAATTGTAGTGATTCTAAAGACTTTGGATCAT
>VMDO01019661.1:0-39196 GCA_007922755.1 Pedetes capensis
GCACCTAACAACAACAACAACATATATTAAAGACCCTTCAAAATATTTAAGTGTCTATTCTTTATAACCTTGCAATTAATCTGTATTACCACCATATTTTTATTAATGTTAATGTTTTATGTTATGAAGAACTGATAAATAGATGTGATTTATTTTTAAACATTGGGTGAATGATTTTTTCATCTGTGTGAATAAGAGAATATTAGTTAAAAATGTGTTGTTAAAACCATCTGAAATAGTCATGCCGATTTTAAACATTTCCACTTGGAACACTCATGAAAGGATGTCTCTCATCTTCTTTACATTGAAAAATGAAAAGCATTAAATTATTAGTTGTACCTCATGGGTTATGAACCATATCATGTGATGAAAATCAGTACATGTCAAGATTGAACAACAAAAAGGAAAAGACTAACAATTTAATATCAAAGTACCAGTTTAATATCAGATAGACAATGCCCAACAGGAGATTTAATGAGAAATGGTAAATAATATTATTGATTAATCATTATTTTAGTAAGTTAGCTTATTTAGGGTAAATGGAATCCACAATTGTGGTTGCTAATGAATATAAATGATTCACCAGGAAGTTGAAGTAAAATAGCAACAACAAAACTGTTATTGGGGAACATATAGAAAGGCATTTGTTTCTCTTACCTATTTGTTTGGGTATAACTCTTGTTTTACTCATTGTGATATGAAAATGGCAAAGTCAATACAAATGAAGGTAAAGGTAGTGAGACTGATTATTATTCTTGTTTCACAAGAGATGGGAAAGTTGTTCAAAGAGGAAGAGGTATTTAGTAGAGCTATAGTATTAGTCAACTCTTGTCACTGTAGCAGAAAAACCCACCCAAAAACACTTATGGGGGAAAGAGGTTTATTAGGAGCTCACAGATAGAAAATCAGTCCATAATGGTAGTAGGGCAGGCACGGGGTTGGTGGCAGCAGGGCCTGTGGCAAACAACCTCATGGCATGGTGGACCAGGAGGGAGCCTGGAGCCTTGGGTCCAGGAGGGAAAATCCTCCAAAGGCCCACCACAAGTGACATCACTTCAATAAAGCTAAGACTTGTTTCCCAAAGTTCTACAACCTCCACAAACAGTGCCACTACCTGGGGAGCAAACATTACAGCACAAGACCTTTGGGGGACTCTTTATTTTCAAATCATGACACTGTACCCCAGGCCCTTAAAGGCCCATGTCCACCTCATAATGCAAAATGCATTCAGTCCAACTTTAAGATCCGCACCCCCCAGCTCTTAATAGAATCAACCATGCTTAAAAGTCCAAGTCCAAGAGTCCATGGAGACTCAAAGAAAACTTATCTGTGGGTGCCTGAAAAACAAAACAAACAAAAACAAACAAGTTAACATACTTCCAACATACAAAAGCACAGAGTAAACATTACTATTTCAAAAGGGAGGAATAGGGGCACAGAAAAGAACAACTGGTCCATAGAAAGACAGATATCCTACTGGGTAAAAAGATCTGTCAGTTTAAGTCCAGCATCTGGCATCATCTGGGTTCAAATAGACTTGGCTAAATCTACCTTTTAGGCCTTATCACAAATGGCCCTCCTGGGCTCCTTCTACTTCTTGGTTGTAGTTCCCCTTGGCAGACACTTCATGTTGCTGGCATCTCCAACATCTTGTGGTTTCCATTGCTGCTTAACCTCTACCTGCAAAGCTTCACACATCAGCCCTTCAGAAGCTCTATGCTGGGTACTCAGCCCTGATACATGTTGCCTGGTCTCACAGGCTATCTTCTAATCTTTGGTGGAAGCCTCCATAACCTCTTAACTCTCATTCTGCAAAACCATCACCCTGTAGAAATTGTCAGCACCCTGTAGAAATTTTGCTACTGGCTTGGGAGGAAGTTTCACTTTTTTGAATCACAGGTGTAGCAATGGCATGTGTATGCCCAGGCTGAAAAACCATTTCTCTGAGCAGATCTTCTCAGTAGTGCATCTGGGAGACACTCACTTTTTCAGACTCCCTTTTGAAATCCATGACGTAGCTTTTAAGACACTCCCTTCTCATGCCATGGGATCTTAGATGGATAGGGTCTGGTCAACTCCTCCTGTGCCTCCATAAGAATTTCTTTTGTCCCAAGGAAAAGACCAAGAATTTCTTTCACTATGGCTTATCTCTTTAGTAATTAAAGCCCCCTGGTGGAGCCAGCCTTGTCCACATTAACCTTACATAAGCTCCAGCTTTTTCCCTCTTCAAAATGTACATTTTTCAGATCTTTCTTCTGTGCCTCTTATTCTATATTTTCAGTGTATATCTGACTGAACACCGCAGGGACCAACCAACGTACAGCCCCAATATCTTCCTGCCTTCATAATATTTCTTCTGTCAAGTTAATTAGTCCATTACTTTTAAATTAAGCCTCACTCAAATCCTTAGAACAAGAGTAGAAAGTACACAGGAGTTGCTTCTAATCCAAAGTCCAACAGAGGATTCACTTTCCTCTAAAACAGCATGAGTTCTGTCTACACTGCTACCATCAGCAGCATTCTGGTCTTCCTTACTATTACCAGAACCACTCTGCAAGCCCTCAGGACTTTTCCCATCTTCAAATTCTTCCAAACTCCCCCTGCATGCAAGTTCCAAAGGCCTAGGAACTACATAGTTAGGGGTAGGTCTCTGGGTAGCAATGACCCCATTCTCCAGTATCAGCTTTCTGGATTAGTCAGCTATAGTCAGTGTAGCAGAAAAACACACCCTAACAAACTTATGGGAGAAGAGGTTTATTGGGAGCTCACAGAGAATCAGTTTGTCATGATGGCAGGGAAGGCATGCAGTTGGTGTTGGCAATCTGTGGTATGCAGCCTCATGGCATGGCAGACAAGGAACAGAGAAGACTGGAGCCTTCAATCTAGGGAAGAAAATCTCCAAAGGTTCATCCCCAGTGGCAACACTTCTGCGAAGCTAAGACCCACTTCCCAAAGTTATATGACCTCCAGAAACAGCACCACCAACTGGGGACTGAATATTAACACACAACCTACAAGGGACACTTTATATTCATACCATGATGACTATTAACTCAATTAATTTATTATTGAAAAGAAAATTAAAGAATTGACTTTTAAACCAAAGGAAGTTGTGGTTCAGGCACCGACTGTCAGTAGTCATGAGAAATTACCTCCCATCTAAATAATATTTTGGCAAGATTTTCTTGAGCTGGAGGGTACCAAACCATATGATTAGATGGCTGTAAAAGGCATATTCTCTTATTGTCTATGCACAATGTCAGTAATTATTTATTTGCACGATGCCTTAGATCAGATTTCTTGCTGATATTTCTATTGGGATTATTATTGGGGATCATTGTTCCATATAAGATATGACATTTTTGTTGGTTTTGCCTGAAAGTATAGGTAGTTAAATATGTTACTTATTTCTTATTAAGCAGTAATACAGTATCAACCCAGAGTATATGCCAATCAATATGCTTGAACAATTCCACCATGTATTAAAAATATATCATGCTCTACTATTGTTGTTGTTAGGTGTTGTCAAGTTGGTATCTGACTCATAGCCACCCTCTGTACACCAGGGGAAACACTATTGTCAGTGCTTCTCTGCTGTTCGTAGGGTTTTCAATGGCAGATTGATTTTTGGGAGTAGGTTGCCGGGTCTGTCTCCCAAGCCTACAGCATCTGGTGTTCCCATCCAAGTACTAACCAGGCCCAACCCTGCTTAGCTTCTGAGATCTGACGGGATTGGATGACACAGGGCTATGGCTTCAGGCATCATAACCTAAGGCTATCAAAATGACATGAAGATTTCTGACTATAAAAATTATTATATCTCAATTGGCTTATTTTTGGAGAAAAGATATATTTAACAAAAAACACTCTACTTGCCAAACATTTGTAGTTTCTATGTCATTTATGAATTTATCAAATATTATGTTGATTCTTGAGGAAAGTGTTAATGTGACAATTTTCTGGCCATAAATAATGTCTTCTTAAAATTCTGATGCAGTACATTAGGAAAATGTTATTCTACTTTAATTCAAATGGCATTATGGTTGTGTTATATACACTTCTGAGCTTTCCACATATATTAAGCCATTAGTGAAAGAAAACATGTTATCTGTCCAATTTGACTAAATTGATGGTAGAATGATATACTCAAGCAATTGTTATATATCAAAAAGTGTTTATAGATAGTCTGTCCAATAAGATCTTTAAGATTTCCTAGTAAAAACAAACGATCAAACAAAACCACCACATGGGCAGGTCAGTGTCTCAAAAATATTACATTGGACTAAGGTACATAAATACTGACAGAAGTAGCCATTTAGAAATTGTCAAAGACCAAATGGCTATTTTAGTACACTGCCATTCTTTCCTGACTGTAAGCTTTTTAAACAGTCTTTAAGGAAAACATTCTTTACTGTGATGAACAAAAGTTTATTTCTACCATGGCTGAGTTACCTAAGAAGCATGTATTTAAAAACAAGTTTTCATATGTACTATAAAATTTCTATTCACAGCTCAAAATAAAGTAAAAATGTGGCTTAGATCAGTTAATGTATCAGATTACAATTCCTAAGAAGGGTGTGGTGAGGAGAAACAGAAGGGGGGAAGCATTTCCTGATGAAACTGCAGGGAAACTACCACAGGTGAAAAGTGTGATGTGGATGTGAGTGAAAATCAAACAAACCTAAAGACCAAGCCATTATGTTGTTAACACCTTGAGTAAATTCCCCTCACAAAGTAGTAGAGTAATTAGAAACAGAAGGATAAAAAGAAATTCACGTCTATCCCTTTTGCCAATCTCACTCTCCTCTCTCTCTCTCTCTCTCTCTCTCCCCCCCCCCCCCCCCCCCCCCCCCCCCCCCCCCCCCCCCCCCCCCCCCCCCGCCTCCTCCCCCTCTATCTTTCCCCTCCCCCACAACATAGCTGAAATCCATGCCTTGGAATGGAAAGATATGGAAATACTTTTTACATTTTTACATTTATCCAGCACGCTCTCTATATCAACATTTATAATATGCTGACTTTGTTACTTAGGGCATTCTGTTGAAATTATTATTATTATTATTATTATTATTATTATTATTATTATTATTTTACTATTTATTTATTTATTTATTTATTTATTTTTGTGTGTGTTACTAGGGATTGAACTCAGGGCTTCATGCTTGCATGCTTTGCAAGTGCAACTGCTGTACCACTGAGCTGCTCCCCCAGCCCATTTTTTTTACTTTTTGAGATAGTGCTTGCTAAATTACACAGACTGCCTCTGGTCTAGGACTTGTGATCCTCCTGCCTCTGCCTCCTGAGTTGCTGGGATTAGAGGCCTGAAGCACCACGCCTGGTCAAAACTAACATTTTTTTTAAAGCAGTAAAATGTACATATGGGACAAAATTAAAAATGTAAAATGTATAAGGTACCAAATCTGCCGGCTTCCAGGTTTTTTTGTCTCTTTCCATTTCATGTATATTTTAGAAATATGTAAACACTCAAAATAGTCATATGATATGACATTGTCTTGTTTAATTCTTAATGGTATGCTATGCTAGTGGAATTAGCATGGCATACCATTTTACATACAAGGGAATTGAGGCTTAGAGAGGTTCAAATACTTTTCTCATTATTTTTAATTAATTTAGGGAGTACTTTGCTTGTGCTAATACCCAATGAGAGCATTTTCTCATGTCAGATTATGTCCTGAGTCAAGGCAGAATTTAAGCTTTAAGAAAAACATTAGCTAAAATTCCCAGGCTTTTGAAATAGATCTCAATAGTATCTCTTAACAATGGAATATTTCTAATTATTAGTGCTGCATTGCCTGTAAAGTATTTCTATGAGGAATTCAAATTGCTTTCAAACTGACTATTCCTTTCACATCATGAAAATGTGAGATGGTACTTAATTAGTGGAGAAATTAGTAGATTTTATTCTTGTACTGCATTCACACCTGGGATTTATTCTGAGCAAGGGAGCAACTGCTATCTTTAATAAAGAAATCTTAAGCAAAGTCTTAAAAATATTTTCAGGTGGAAAAAATTAAAAATGTCTTAAAATAAATTCTGGAATAATTTCATATTGATGAAATCATCATTGCTGACTCTACCAAAGTGATTTGAAAAAAAAACTTAAAACGTGTTATTGGATTTGGGGATTAATTCAGGAGCATCACTTAGGGGAGGGAGAAACCATGTTTCCTATGGTTATTAGCTTAAAAACCTGTGGCAATATGGAAACAAGTTATGCCTAACATTGACAGTTTAGGCAAACTAAAATTTTTAGCTGTCATCTGGTTCTAAAGTATACTTTTGTTGAAACTGCCTCATGCTGTGATTGTTGGTACAAAAATATATAATGCCAAGATCTGTTTGGACAGGTTAGAGATGGTTTGAGTCAAACACAGAATTTTATTTCCCAGCATTGGGAAAAGACACACTCTGGAATCACCTTAAAATTGCTCTTATGTGCTGAAATGAAGTTGTATCCAAATATTTCAGAAGACAAGATTTCCTAAATGGCTTTCTTCTGATATATAAAGTACCACCTGCATATTTCAGAGGTGGGTGTTACCCTTGTGTATAAAAGAGTTTGGGAAGGGCTGTAGAACTTATTTATGCTGAGAAGCTCCATTAAACTAGCAAGCATTCTTTTAGAACAATATAAAATAAAAATACCAAGAGAAACTCGAAGGGAAATAAATGTACTGTGAAAAGAAGAATTAATAGCATAGTTATGAAGGAAACATTTACCCTTTATAAAAGGTTACAGTTCTTCAATCAAAATGATGTTTTGAGCATTTTGATATTTTAACAGATTGAGAAGGGCCTGGTTCTTTTTCTATATCATGCTATTTATTTAAAAAATTATTTGGTCTTGTCAATAAACACTTTATAGTTCGGAAACTTAATATTTTTTTGTATTCAGTATGTATGTTAGGTCTGACCTTCCATGAAAATCTTGTTTTTCTGCAATGTCTATTGTTTTTTCTTAGCCACACATCTTCTCCTTGACTCACAGACCTTCCCTCCTTCCCTTTTCCCTTTCACAAATCCATACAGCTTTTTCAAGACATTCTAACATAAAATCAAAACCGTGGAGTTTCATATTCTTTGTGGACTTTATGTGGTTGCATACCATATGAACTATGTAATACCTACTTGTCATCATCCTTTCTCAATGGAATATTAAAATAAATAATCAAGCAAATCTCTACTGAGAAACATACCACAAACTAAAGCTGCTTTAGGCACACTTTTACAGGCTGCTTGTTGAGGAATATGTACGTTTTTTTCAATCTACAATTTTAATAAGTATAGGCTGCAATTTAGAACAAGACATGACTTCTCCCCTTTGTTTAAGATGACTTTCAAAGTTCTGCATGAACTCTTGAGGAAGCCATCTACATGTAATCACTAGGCTCCTGTGACTAGGGGAATATTATGTGTGCTAAGTGTGTTATATTTTTTCAGTTCTTAAACCTCTGGTAAAATGTTGCATAAATGGGCCAAATGGACTAAAATGTCCTGATTTCAAAAGCAATAGAGGAGATAATGTATGCTGAAATGGTTTACTTCTTAATGGAACATGGGTTAGTGATAAATTAACACTAGACAATAGTGGAAAAATATATCTTCATGTTGAATGCAGTGAATAACTGGAGTTTTACTAGAATTTTATTTTCTTGAGTAGAAAAAAAATTTGTAACAGAAAAAGTTACAAGAAAATTTTATGAATTTATGCCATCAGAAAGCAACTAATTTTTATTTAAAAAATCTACAATTACTATTAAAGTACTAGAAATTTGATATTTTAAAAAATTTACTATTATTTTATTGTGTTATCAAGTAATTATTTTTATATTTATAGAAAAGAGGAAAAGTACGTTATTTATACATGATTATATAGAAAAGATATATTCAGGAACAGAATCATGATCCAGAATATTTTGTGAGTTAAGTTGTTGGTAAACTCAAAACTTGAAAAAGAAAAGAAAAGAAAGAAAAAGACAGAGAAAGGAAGGAAGGAAGGAAGGAAGGAAATAGATTATGTCACAGTTCATCATTTTTGTGTTTGTGTATTTGTTAAACCCCAGTGTGGAGATTGTTAAAAAAAGATGTGCAAAAAATTCTTTATTTTTTATATAGAATAATTTTTTGTCCTACTTCTACCTACTTTTACTTTCCTACTTCTATCCCATTGAACTACAACTAAGAATTCTCCACCCATCTGCATTGCTGACGGAAAAGAGGACAAAATAAAACTTAAATACAAAGATAGTGTAGAGGAAATTGTGCTGGAAAAGAAGAAGAAACAGGAGGAGGGCAGGAGGAGGAGGAGGCTGTGGCTGCTGCGAAGGAGGAGGAGGAAACTTATAGCTACAGAAGGTGAAATACAATGTTTTCATTAGGCTGGCATATCTAACAACATACCAGAATCAGTCCACTCAAGTTAACACAATGGGATCTCTGCCAACTGTACCACCACTTAAACTGATTGTACTGATAATGTCCAAAGGTTGAGGCAGTGACAGATCTTAGACTGCAATAAACAGGATCGATCAAATATTTCTAATAACTTCTCCAAATTGTTTAAACACTTTTTCTCATCAAAGGAAAATTAAAAATATTTCCTTACAAGATTAAAATTTATAGTTCAAGTGTGGATGTTTAGTGATTGAGTAAATTATTTTAAAGATAATATTAAATTGTCCTCATGAAAAAGAATCAGATTAGATAGTCCAATAACCAAAATAGCATTTAGAGTTTTTTGTCATTTTCAAAATGGTTGAGAATATCACAACTGATGTTATCCTTATGAAATTATTGATGGTTAATAATGGAAAGTATTGGCACATAAAAAACAAGCATCCTGGATCTTATTTTTAGGAAATTCACTAATTGATTGCTGACTACATACCTATTAGAAGAGAGGCTGTCAGCAGTTTAGGGTCATATGGACTCTTTCCACGGCCATTTTCAAAATGTGAATCCTCCAGCTTAAAAATGTTGTCCTATAGATTAAAAAAAGAGAGAAGGGTTTAACTTTTATAAAAAGAAGTATTTTTATCACATAAATAATCACGTCCAACAACATAATATAGTTTAATTTGTATAAACTTTAGAAATGACAAAATAAGTGGACTGAAGGAGCTATTACTATGCAAAAATTAATTAGCTTGATGATTTTTTTGTAGCAGTTAGCATGTTGCATGTAACGTACAGGTGAAATCTGAAAAAAAGGATGTGTCATGATAGAAATGGAGTGGCCATTTTTTATCACATAGGCTTGTCAAAGTCTATCCTAATGGCACTTGAGGAAAGAATTTTAAATTGGTATAAAGTGACTCATTTTCTTCCTTGGTAGAAAAGAAAGTTAAGAATTAGGTTATATGCCTAGAATAAATTCTACTATCTTATTTCTCTCTATGTACTTTTCATTAAAAAGTGCTAAACAGCTAGCGTCATTTCCCTACTCTGCTCTTTGTACAACTTTGGCGCTTACATGTTTCTGATGCACTTTTAAATTATATAAGTAGCAGCTGAGGTACCTTATCTGTATCTCTAAGAGGGAAATATCAAACAGTATATTAGAAGGATTGTGCCTGGGAGGTGGTGTCAATAGAACAGCAAGCACATTTTTATCAACAGGGAAGTCTGCTCTGTTGGGGCCCATGTATCCAGAGGCAGGAATGAACTTTTGACTACATAAAAAAATATGCTCATGTCCCAAGGCAGAGTGTGTGCAGAAAGCATGACAACACAAACCTTGATAAGGAGGTAACTAATTCATGTCTGAGAGTCTTTTGTCAGAATTTGTCTAGCTAGTAAAACCTCTATGTGACAGCAGAATAATTTGGGGAACATTTCTGAGCACTGTCTCAGAACAGGTGCCCTGGGAATTAATTAGGTCAGAATATGTATGCTTTTTCCAGTAGCACATTAACTTGTCTACATACTGAAATAAAATAGCTTTTTTGGCAATTCCTCTACTATTCGCATAAAAGTATTTTCTATCTTCTTGGAATAGTAAATTGTGTTCACTTTATGGTCGGTAGGATCACTTTATTTAGCATTTAATATTTCTGATAGAGCTAATGGCAGGATTTCAAATATGACTCTTAAAACTCGAATTAGAGAGAAAAGTGAAAAAAGAAAGCAAATCAAAAATATTCTCTAGTTTTATCACTGTGAGCAAGAATTACCAACCCTATTCTCATCTTCCACTGATCCTGTGTTTGGAAATTAGCTGTCCATTAGCAATGATAATTCTTTAGCTTAGTTCTCAAATTTACTTTGTGCAATAATTTTTGGACTTTCTAAGAATTATGCTAGGTTGTAGTGGGAAGGGGAGTGAGCTGGGCACCATGGCCAACTGGGCAAATAATCAGATTTGAATCTTTGGTCATTATTTCATATATTTGAGATTCTGGTCTCAAGACTTCAGTATAAATGAGAATATTTAGCCTCACAGATTTATCAGGAAAATTATAAATGTTATATAAAGTATTTTTAATGTAGCAGAATAAATAATAAATATAATTTATTTTATTCTACTAATTCTTCTCATTAGTACTATAACAAAATAATATGAAAATTTAACACAAGTTGATATGCATAGTGTCAAATTTCCTAATGTGATATGAAAAAAACACTTACATGTTGTTGTTGTTGAGTGCCAAGGAGTCAGGTCCAACTCATAGTGACCCAATGTACAACAGAACCTGACACTGTGCCATATCTAACACTATGTCAGTGCTTCTCTGCTAATCATACAGTTTTCAACAGCCGATTGTTTCAGGATTGTTCACAAGAGTGGGCTGCCAGGTCCTTCTCCCAAGTACTTAAATATAGTTACATAAATCACCAAATGCTAATCCTATTCAAAAATATAATTTACCATGTTGTTGTTGTTGTTAGGTGTCCTCAAGTTGGTATCTGACTCACAGCGACCCTATGTACAATAGACAAAACACTATTGTCAGTGCTTCTCTGATGTTCATAGGGTTTTCGATGGCAGATTGATTTTTGGGAGTGGGTTGCTGGGTCCCTCTCCCAAGCCTACAGCACCTGGTGTTCCCAGGCAGGCTCCCATCCAAGTACTAACCAGGCCTGACCCTGCTTAGCTTCTAGGATCCGATGAGATCAGATGCTACAGGGCTATGGCTGCAGGCATAATTTACCATAGGCACTTAAAAATTGAAGTCATAACAAATATTGACATATGCTAACAAAAGACAGGCTGGGGTTTAGCTCAGCTGGTAGAGCACTGAGCTACAGTCTCTGAGGACCTGAGTTCAATTCCCAGCACTGCAAAAATGGGAGAAGGGCCTGGCAATCTACTCCCAAGGCAATCCCAAAACAGTCAGCCATTGAAAACCCTATGAGGGTCGCTATGAGTCAGACCCGACTCGACGGCACCTAACAACAACAACAACAAAAGACATGTTGTTGTTGTTGTTGTTGTTGTTGTTAGGCGCCATGGAGTCCTGTCCAACTGAGAGTGACCCTTATAGGGTTTTTAATGGCTGGTTGTTTCGGGATTGCCTCCAGAATGGATTGCCACATCCTTCTCCCATTTTTGCAATGCTGTGACTCGAATTCCAGACCTCAGAGACTGCAGAGTGATGCTCTACCAACTGAGCTAAATCCTAGTCCCAATAAAAGACATAGAAGAACCTTGTAAAATATTTCAATATATATTGAAATTTTTAATCTTATTAAAAATTAGGAAATACTAAAAACAAACAATCTCAGAAATATATCTACACTCTAGTTCTACAAGTCATAGCCAATATTATTAAAACTTGTATATACGGTTATTGATTACAGGTTAGAGGAAGCAATAAGGAGATAGTATGGTAGAAAATATTGTTTTAAATGTTGTTCCTTTCGCTCATGGGACATTTTACAATAGGGACAAAGATAGAGGAGATATACTCTCAGAATATGAGACACTTCATGTCTGGGATCATATGTCCAAGTTAATCAGACAATGCCAAGATAGAGGAGAAGTACTTCCAATCTCATGCAATATTTGATGTACAAGGTAAAGGATTAGACTTCAGAGGAAGAGCGGTTAAGCATATCAGTTATGGTTTAAGAGAAGATGTAAAACTATCCTTCATCATGGTGTCAGGAAATGTTCTCAAATCTTCCTCCTTTTTGTTCAACTTCATAAATAAATACTAAGTTAATCCTCTCTTTTACAGATATACAAAATCTTTCCTCTAAATATAACTCTTACTCAAATTTCTGAGTGTCTACCACATAAATCTATATTTTTATATAATTCTACTGAGGAGCAAAACAAATTTAATTTCCTTTCCAGCTCCATGAAACAGGAGCTTGGAATAAGTGTAATTTAATTTCTGGACAGAGAAGTAAGATGACATTTCTTAAATACAAAAGTTTGTGGTGTAAGCTTCATATTCATTATATGTAGTAATGGGGTCCAAAGATGGTGAAATTGGACAGAACTGGTGTTATCCCTGGCTCTGCCTTTCCTTACCTCTGGGCCTTAGGCAAGTCCCTAACCCCTTCTAAAACTCAGATTCCTTGTGTGCAATAAGATAAGAATATCTCATAGCTGACGTGAAAATATGTTGGAATCATGCAGTGCATTTTAATAATAATACACTTAGTATGCCCTCAAAAATAATTTTCTCTTTTCCATTGTTTATAGTTGCCATAGGAAAATCATTGTTTCACAATCTCTCTTGTCACAGTGGAAATGTCTATCATTTCATGAGCAAAATTAACACAGGTGTTTAAAATATATGTAAATGATTTGGCTTCCCAAAGTACATTGAGAATAGTTCTTTCTAAGAGTTAGACAAAAGTCTAGTTGAAAAACTTTCCTGAAAATGTTGTTTAAATTAGAAAACTTTATTGATTTTCTCAATATGCGACTTGCCTTCAAAATCAATACAACTGCCATTCCATTGAAATGTTTTATTGGGAATTTCTAAAAATGACCAACATTATGAAATAAAAGGAACATGTGCAAAAATGGTTAATCAAAATGAGAGAGAATCCTCTATAACATGTTTTATATATTTAAAGTCCCCAATACGAAGAGACACCAACATTGCTGTTTCTGTTGGGGTTTTTTGTTTTGGTTTGGTTTTTTGTTTTGTTTTGTTTTTGTTTTTTTCTGTACTGGGGGTTGAACCCAAGGCCTATTGCTTGCATGTTCTGCAAGTGCTGGACTACTCAGCTGCACCTTCTGCCCATTTATTTTACTTTTTGATACAGGGTCTCCCTAAGTTTTGCAGACTGCCTCTGGTCTTGAACTTGCAATCCTCCTGCCTCCGCCTCCCAACTGTTTCTGTTTTTCAATAAGCAATACCTATGGGCTGGGATTTAGCTCAGTTGGTAGAGTGCCAGCTCTGTGTACCCTGAAGCCTTGGGTTTGATCTTCAGCACAGCAAAAATGGGAGAAGGACCTAGCATCCCACTCCTGAAACAATCCCCAATCAGCCAACAAAAACCTATGAAAAGCAGAGAAGCACTGACATGGTGCCAGGCATGACACAGTATTAAGGAGTGTTTAGTTCTGTTTTACACTGGGTCACTATGAGTCAGACCCAATTCAATGGCACCTAACAATAACAACAAATAATATTTGTGGCGGTACCGACCACAGTGAAAGAACAGTGTTACTATATTTGTATATTAATACCGTATGTTATCATATGTTATATAACCCAGAGTTCACTGTCTTGTTCTACTCAGAAGGGCTTTTGAAATCTGATTGCTGCTCAGTGATTTACTGTTTTAGAAGAAGGTAAAATAGATCACATATACAAATAATAAGATGAGAAATCCTAAGGGCTATGTACACAATTAAAGTGCACAGTACATATGCCTTACTTGAGCTGAAACAGTTTTCATTTTGGGGAATACATGAACAAAAATCTAGCTCCATGGACTCTAATTGCTTTAGCAGATACTATGAACATATCATATAAGTTATTGTGCCATATTTTATTACATGATTGCATCAGTTTTCAACGACTATTTTTAGCTTTCAGGACTACTATTTCCCCTTTGTCTTTTGGATTTCCTGAATGTTATTAGACTGGTGAGGTAAGGCATTAGAGGAAATAATAACTGTGCTAATGTCTAATCCAAAGTCTTATAAATTATAAGCCATTGGTGACATCATGGTAATAAATTTTCTAAATCTCAATCTTGTCCAAGTAATAAATTTTGGCAACAATGTTGCAATCTAAGTTATTTTCTTTAATGAATAAAACATAAATTATGTTTTAAAATGGAAGAAAATAAAACCCTCCATACATGTGATAGAATGAACACTCTGTGGAAGACATTACATAAAATTATGTAAAAATCAGTACTTGGGGCAATATTAAAGAATATATATTTTATAGTTTTTCAAGTTTCTCTTTCTTTCTTTAAGCTTCTCACAAAAGGCAACTTACATTCAAGTTATTCTGAATTATCAAATATTCCCTGATTGTGGCCATACTTTTCTCATCTTCCCCTGAAACTACTTCCTCCTCCCTCACCTAATCTCAGCCTCCAACCCCAGGTTGACCTTCATTTCCTTAAAGATTAAGTTAAAAGTCACTTCCTAGGAGAATTCTTTAGATACTTTTGTAGTTGGATTTATTAGTTTTCTTTTCTCCATATCCTTATTAACGATAGTAAATAGGCAATGATTATACAGGGCAAATCTACTGCCTTCATCAAAGAAAAAATGTAATAAGATATCACAAGAACTATTGTGGCATATTGTACTTTGGCCAAAAAAGTTCCTTTTCTGGATCATATTCATCCTGATTTGCCCTGCACAATTCCATATAGCCATGAATCACATCTCTATTTAATTCAAATTATTTAAAAAGGAAAACTCCCACTCCTCAGTCACATTAGTCACATTTCAAATGGTCAGTAGCCACATGTGGCTTATGGTGACAGTACTGTAAAGAGGTAAATATAGAAAATTTCCAATGTCACAGAAAATGTCTTGGACAACATGGTTCTAAATCCTGACTCCTTTCTCCTTAGCAGCACAGAGAGTTAACAAACAGTAGACCTCCAAGGACAGAAAATTGAACATTAGACCATAATTATAGTGGAAAATAACTTCAGAACATCTGCGAAGAGATGCCCCACTGAAAACATTGTTGTCCTTGTTGTTAGGTGCTGTGGAGTCAAGACCCGACTCATAGTGACCCTATGTACAGCAGAACAAAGACTGAAAACATTAGTTAACTTTTACTTTTCAAAGTTAACTTTAATTTTTCAAAGTTAGGAGTTGTGCTAGGTAATATTTAATGGTTGTACATACAACCAAATGCACATCATTTGTTTTCTTATATATCATTCTTCTATTTAGAATCATTTCCCCTTATCTATTCAGGTACATACTTTATTAAAGTTAGGCAATGATACAAAGTCCATCAAATGTTCATTGATTTTCTCCAGCAAAAAAAAAAATAAATAAATAAAGTTTCTCTCTGGAACTTGCACAGCAATCTATTCATACCTTCCTCCTGATATTTTTTTTACCTTCAACTTTGGTGTTCAATGGTCTATGCATTCTTTTTTTTTCTATTAAATTCTTTAGATGTAAGGGAAAATGTCACTCTATTATTTTCACAAAATAAAATTGAGCTTTGTGCTGAGTTACACCTCAATAAAGCAATGTATGAATGAGTGAATAAATGAAGGATAGAAACTGAGTAGCAGAGATGCTATGGAAAAATCACAAAGTGTGTAACTCCACTCAAGGACATATCCCTGTACTCAAGGAACTAATTATTTAAGAATATGACAGATACAAATACAATTGTGTAAAAGGTGCTAAGCTATAAAATTCAAACGTTATCCAAGTTATAAAATGAGTTTTGTAAAGTATACTTCTTAATTTCTTAGTGTTATGTGTGCTATTATATTATTTGTATTTACACACTTCAAATATTGAAATAGTCTTGCTATCAAACATAAAAAAGTAAAAGCTAAGGACAAGTAGTTTAACCATAAAATGTCTGTATCTTTATATCCTTGTTCTTCAGTTTTCATTAGGTCTTATAATTCATTTGCTTATGTTTACCAATATATATCGCCTGCAGCCTTACCACTGTGGTGTCCCATCCCCCAGATCTCAGAAGCTAAGCTAAGCAGGGTCGGCCCTGGTTAGTACATGGATGGGAGACTGCCTGGGAATACCAGGTGCTGTAGGCTTGGGAGACAGACCCAGCAACCCACTCCCAGAAAACAATCAGCCGTCGAAAACCCTGTGAATAGCAGAGAAGCACTAACAATACTGTTTTGCCTGTTGTACATAGGGTCTCTATGAGTTGGACACTGACTGGACATCACCTAACAATAACAACAATGAATAAATATTACTCCTTACCAAAGTGCCAACTTCACTGAAGGCTAAAATCAACAGATTATTCCTTTGCCAAACTTAAAATTGTTCCTGACCAGTGCAACATTTCTCCTGTGTAGCTAATCATTTCAGTAAAGTTGTTTTATCTGACAATTTTTACTCAATAGAAATTATGCCAGGAATACCTGAGATGTAAGCAAGTGGTAAAACAAACTGAAGAAGGTTTTTGGACTTGTGAGGTATAATTTTCAGTTTATAGTAGTATGTAATTTCTTACTGGTATTTTCATAGTTTTATTTATTTTAAAGAATTTATTAATTTATATAAGGTTTTTAAATCACTAAGGTAAATATTGCCTGCAGCAATACCACTATAGCATCCAATCCCCTTAGATCTCAGAAGCTAAGCAGGGTTGGGCCTGGTTAGTACTTGGATGGGAGACCGCCTGGGAACACCAGGTGCTGTAGGCTTGGGAGAAAGACCCGGCAACCCACTCGCAAAAATCAAGCCTCCATTGAAAACCCTATGGACAGCAGAGATGCACTGAAAATAGTGTTTTGCCTATTGTACATAGGGTCTCTATGACTTGGATACTGATTCCAGAGCACTAACAACAACAACAATGTAAATATTAATTTATATAATAAATGATGTTGAACTGTTATTATGTAAAAGTTGTATTTGGAATATGAAAGCAAAAGGTCTATTTGTTAAACTCAAAGGCCATACTAGAAATTACTGCAAAAATTATGTAACACTAATATATTACATTCACTATTACAAATTTTAAAAGTATTTATAGCTATTTTCATTTAATACTGAGCACATATTAAGCACTACTAGTGCTGCAAGACTTCATGTATACTATTTCACTTCAGTTCACAACAACCCTACTATTACTATCTCTGCTTAACAGATAACTGAGACATTTTATACATAATACTCAAATGGCAAAGCCAATAAATGATGAAGAATTTCATAATGGATTTATTTCCAAATACATGTTTTTAACCACCATATTAAAAAGTGATTACCACAAATACTATGTAAGATGGAACTTAAAATAATAGAAACTGGAAGCCACAGGAGTTCAAAATGGAGGGAGAAAATTTTCAGTTTCAGAAGATGAAGAAAGGCTTTATTTGATTTCGTCCTTGAAAAATGTATTTTGATGGAGGATGAAGGTGTTTGGGCATGTGAATGTGTGTGAATTGGGTGCATGTAGGGGTTCAATGGAGTCCCTAAAGAGAGAGCTGAGGAAAACAAAGAGGCATATTATCCTATCTAGAGGAAACAGCACGATTAAAATCCCCCAAAGAAAACAAATATAATTCAAGTTTGAGTAATGACACAAACCCAAGTTTAGATGACGAACTATATATACATATATCAAGAAAGAAAACTAAAAATATGTTTGGAGGCCAAACTGGAAATTTTTCTGAGCCAGTATAAGCAATGTAGTCTGTATTTATAAGGTGTATGTGATCATTTTAGTTGGAGAACCATGGCATCAAAGAGGCACAACATTATGACATTATGATGAACTTGACAGTGCTATGTGGAACAATTTAGAGACATCTGAGGCTGGTGGCAGGTAAAGAACTGCTGCCATACCCTGGAGAAAGAAGAGTAAGATCTCATTGCATATTATGGTAGTATAAAGGAATTTTGTATGTATGTAGTGACTTGGTCAAGTCACTTAGCTTCTTTGTAGCTCATGTTCTTAACTTTTCTTTCATCAGAATTCTCTTTGATTTTGCCAGAGAGCTACAGATTCTTCCTTCAAGACAATAGAAGTAAAGCATACATATGCATTATAAGCAAATTTAAGGGTTTATAAAGTTTATGTATTCACAGTAAGAATTTGGAATTAGTTACTCTGCAAAGATCTTTCCATTACTGACATGGTTGTTGTTAGGTGCTCTTGAGTCAGGTCTAACTCATAGTGACCCTATGTACAACAGAAGGAAACACTATTGGACACTATGCCATGCCTGGCACTATTATTAGTGCTTCTCTACTATACATAGGCTTTTAGATATCTGATTGTTTCAAGAGTGGGTTGCCAGGTCTTTCTCCCAAGCCTACTGCACCTGGTGTTCCCAGGCGGTCTCCTATCCAAGTACTAACCAGGCCCGACCCTGCTTAGCTTTGGAGATCTGCCGAGATTCGACACTAGGGTAGTATGACTGCAGACTACTCACATGGTATGATTCTGTTACTGTGTCACTCAGAGCTTCTACATTTACCTATTCTCTTATTTTTTGTCCTATTCCTTGCACATATATACAGAGATTATTTTGATTTTAAAAATCTATTTCCCTTTTCATTCCCAACTTGCTATTATTTAGAATTCACTTACTTTTTTAAAAAATAAATTCAGCTATTGAACTTCAGTCCCCATTCCTCTACTAATCAGGTCATTCAAATTTGGTTTCCTGGTTTGAATGAAATCTCCTTATTTTCCATAGTTATTTCAAAATTGAGGGCTATTAAGAGTCCTTGGCTCTTCAAAAGAATATAAGAGCAATTACTAATAATAAGCTTCATAAAAATTATTCTGTCAAAAACAGTTATTTAACAATATACATTGCAAGAAGATACAAAAGAAATGTAACTCTGGTCACTGTCACAAAGTGCTGAGAGATTTAAAAAAGTAATGCTGTGTGATTAAAGCAGGTATAATTTTCTGTCCTGATTACAATGGATTAGCCTTGCCTTGGTTTAACTGATTTGCAGACATATCACATTAGAATTTTATTTTTTCTACAATAAAGAAAGTAAAAACTGCTGCAAATAAAAGACTATTATTAACTAGAAATGTAAGCTTGGTTAATGATAATTTAAGGAAAAGATATACCTGTAAAGATTTCTAGGTATAAATGTATTAATTACAATATAATAATTATAATATTTAGTTTTAAACTTTAAATACAATTTTTGAAGCTGAAATATATTGAATCAATAACTATAATTATACCTATATAATAATTGCCATCATTTGAAATATATATATATATATATATATATATATGTATACACACACACACACACAAACACACACACACACACATATATATATTGTTGTTAGGTGCCTTTAAGGCAGGTCTGACTCATAGCAACCCTACGTACAACAGAGGAAACATTACCAGACACTGTGCCCTGCCTGGCACTATTATCAGTGCTTCTCTGCTATTTATAAGGTTTTCCATGGTGAATTGTTTTGGGAAGTGAGTTGCCAGGTCCTTCTCCCAAGTCTACAGCACCCAGTATTCCCAAGCAGTCTCCTATCCAAGTATTAAACAGGCCTAACTCTGCTTAGGTTCCAAGATTTGATGAGATTAAATGTCATAGCGGTATGGCTGCAGGTGTGTGTATACACACACACACACACACACACACACACCATAACATATATATGTATATATATATATGTTTGTGTGTATATATATGATATGTAGAGAGGTATATCAATTCCAAGGGGTGTATGTGTGTGTGTGTGTATGATAATAAATTGTTCTCAATATTTATAACCACAAATACAAGTATATGATCATTATTTTGAATACAAGTATGTGATAATTACATCATAAATTATAAATTAAATTATGAAATATAAGTATATAATTACTTTGAAAAATAAATTCTAGCTATTATAAATTGAAAAAGTCCCAGTATATTAATACAGTATAATTCAGTTTAATATTTTCAATATATGATCAATCTTCAATTCTATTTATTCAGAATTTTTCATTGAATACTGCATTTTTTTCTGGAGAAGCATCCAAAATTGAGGAAGAACACTTATCATCAAGGTAGGTAGAATTTCTAGATGGTTCATCTACAGATTGAATCTAATTAGAAATGATTTTCCCCTGGCCTCACTGACTTCAATTTTTATTCCTCAAGTTTTGCTTTGTTGTAACAGAATTTTTACTGCTTAAATTTCTCTCATCATGTTATACGGGCTTTTCTTTGACCAAAAATTTTCTTGTTATTTGAACTTTCTGGTAAATGCCATAAAAGTATTATTGTTTGTGGATTATGGAATCTAGATTCTATGTCCCATTTTGCCAATTATTGACTACATGTTCTAGAATAGGTTTTCCAAATCTCTATAAAGTGCTAATATTCTTATCCATGAAATGGAAATATCTCACAAAATTGCTTTGAGATATGTGTATTAATATAAGGAAATATACTTAAACCATATAGAAAATCAGTCAATTGTAATTTTATTTATCATAAATATAACAACTACTAATGGCATATCTTTGCTATGATAGCATAAAGATAACTCATTTTCTACAATAATGGCTAATATGTATTAAAAAAGTGTTAGTCAAGCATACTCTAAGTGCTTTATATGTATTTAATTTTTTATCCTGACAATAACCCATGAAATACGTAAAGTCAATAGCACTATTTTTGTTTGTAGGTGAGCTAATAAGGACAGAATAAATGACTTGCCTAAGGTCATACAACTAGTATGTAGGAAAGCCAGGCTACCTTTTTGCAGAACCAGTAACAGAGGAAAAATAAAAACCCAATTTTTCTAACTTGATTTGCTCAACTATTACTTTATAAATATATACCATAAAGTGCTACTGTATGTGTGTGTGTGTGTGTGTGTGTGTGTATATGTATGTATATATATATAAAAATTGTTGTTGTTGTTAGGTGCCGTCGAGTCGGTATCCAACTATAGTGACCCTCATAGGGTTTTCAATGGCTGACTGTTTCGGGATTGCCTTGGGAGTGGATTGCCAGGCCCTTCTCCCATTTTTGCGGTATTTGGAATTGAACTCGGGACCTCAGAGACTGCAGCGCAGCGCTCTACCAAGTGAGCTAAATCCCAGCCCATATATATATATATATATATATATATATATATATATATATATATATAATCTTAATTTAATTTTTAGTTCATTTAGGTTGTGAATAGGTTAGGTTCTGAATTAATCTTAACTGAATTGACCATGACTAAAAACAATGTATTTGGTATTTACTATGTTCTTCATGTTATTAAAATATTAGAAGCAAGCAGGTGAAATGAACATATTTCCAACTTTATGTGCAAACAATTTTTGAAGTCACTTTGCTTCCAAGTTTGCCAGAAGGTAGTATCACTTTATTCATTCCCCTCCTAGTAACAATATGTACAAGTATACAGTCCTTATAGCCGGATTAAATAGGATTTTCCCTTTTAAATTTAAGGGACCTGAATTTATCTGAGTTCCCCACAAAAACATCAGGGTCATAATTCATCTGCTTTGTGTCATCATTAAAATTAATGGCATAAACCAAGGAAAACAGAAAGCATATGTGTTCATACTTCATGCAGATTATGTTTTAATAGGAGCTTAATTTGAGTTTATGCAGATATCATATGCCTGTCATGGTATAATTATTCAACTATGAATGCCTGTTAACTCCCAAGGTATATAACAATGAAAGAGAAAACTCTATCTTGGCTATTATGAGAAATTCCAGAACATGAACAATTTACTCTACACTGTTTTTCCCCAGTGAGACCTGGTAAAGTAAGCTCACTCAAAAAGCAAATCAATGGTCCAAAAAGTAAAAGAAGAGAACAATTCACTTATTTTTCCATATGTGTATTTAAAGGGTTCTATATTCAAAGCATAGCTACTTTTTATTTGTGATCCTAGAATCCCATAAACCATCAGTGTTTTCTATCTTAAATTGTGAAAATACATCTATTATTTTTGCCACTTCTTTTTATAAATGTATTTCTCACATCCATGTTTAGACACCACTGGGAAATCTTATCAACCTAAATGTAAATATGTCAACAGAAAGGAGCATATGTACTGTAAGGGGAATTGGAATCTACTCATACAGTTTCTTTACATTTCTAGATTTTTTCATAGCTGCCATCTGGGAAGCGATCAGGCCAAAAGGATTAACATCTTATTTATACCAAGCTAGGTTCCAGCAAAAGCTTGTCATTCAAGTGTTATCATAATGATGTCATGTAACTATGACTTTCTTTTAATAAATTAGTAAAGATTTCAAGAATAATTATTATTTTGCCAAATTTATTATAGGAACCACAATTCTATCAATTTTTGATGGAAATATAAATTTAGAAGACATTTTGGGAATTAAGACCCTTAAAATATCCATATACTTTCACTTGATTATTTTACTTCTGGAAATATATCCTAATGAAAATAAAAGGCAAAGACTCATCATGGTGATATTTTGAATAATAAAAAAATTAATGCCAATAAGAAGAAATCCATTGTGACATCTATACACAATTGATTAGGGCGTGGGAGCTAAAGTAAATGTTTACATTAAATATATTTTAACACCTAAAGTGGATATATTCATTATTGCACTGTAGAAGTAATATGGAATGATGCAAAACTATGTAAGAAGCATGGAGGAAAACCTTGAAGGTAACACATTATAAATATTAAGTTTCTAGGGACCTGACTCAATGGCACCCAAAACAACAACAACTACCAATGAGATTTTGGGTGCTTTTTCTATTTATATTGTTTCTCTCTATTTTCAATATTTTATACAATGATAATGCATATATTTAAAAAATCTGGGTCTCTATGTCCTATTATCTAAGTAAAAATTCAAATTGGCAGAAGGCATGCTTTATCTTCCTGATGCAGGTTTTTAAAATGTTGACATTGAATAACTTTTCTTGAGACTTATGATATTCCATGGGGCAATGTGATGTTCTCATCATTCCCTATTTTGTATTTTCTTATGTACCTTTTTAGGTCACCTGCACAGCCATTGTGGCATTTGAGTTTGCAACCCCCACAAAGAAATATAACTCAGATGATCACCAAAAACTAAATTGTATGTATCATCTAGTCACCATTCTTCAGATTTCCTTAGATAAACTGGTCTTCAGAGAGGCTGTGTTCATGCATTCATATCTCTGTATATATACTGCTATTTCATATGCCTGTGTCAGAATATTTATAATATTTTTTCAACATGGATTGAATCCAAGGATTCACGTGTGCTAGGTAACTGTTCCTCTGTTGAGCCACATCTCTAGCCCCTGTTTTATTTTTTATTTTGAGACAGAGTCTTGCTAAATTGCACAGGAGGCCTTTGGTCTTGAATGCTTGATCCTCTAGCCTCAGGCTCCTGAGTACATGGTATTAAAGGTCTGCACATAGCACCTGGCTTTATGAACATTTTGACTGTTCAAAATACATTAATTTGTCAGGGGCCATGGTGCACATATCCCACCTCCTGAATCCCAACATTCAGGAGGCTAAAGGAGGAAGACTGTGAGTTTGAGGCCAGTCTGAGCTACATGTTGAGAAGTTGTCTGGTAAAAATAAAATAAGATAAAATAAATATATATTTTAAAATATAAAATAAATATAAAATAAAAATAAATATAAATATAAAATTATATATATATATTACACAATTCTTAACTGTAAGAACCATAAGACTACATAGTTAAAAATGGCAAAATACAGGCAGAACAATCCTTAGGTAAATACTTAGATATTATTGTGTGGCTTCTTTTACTATCAAATAAAATACCACAGAGGAATTCTGTATCACTTCTTGAGTTAGCTTTTGGTCATTATTTATAACCTATTACTATAAACATCAGAATTTCCTCCACAGGTAAATATCAGGTTTTTCCTAGAGAGCAAGACTTCCTCACATCAAATAATCAATAATTATTAAGTTAGAATAAGTCGAGTATTTTATTTACTTTATTAATTACATTTGATATTGGAAAATCTACTGTAGACCTGAAATTATCATTCCTATAAAGTAGACATATGCATTATTCCAAGTTTATTTTCAATTGTTGTTGTTGTTAGGTGCCGTCGAGTCGGTATCCGACTCATAGCGACCCTCATAGGGTTTTCAATGGCTGAGTGCTACGGGATTGCCTTGGGAGTGGGTTGCCAGGCCTTTCTCCCATTTCTGCGGTGCTGGGAATTGAACTCGGGACCTCAGAGACTTCAGCACAGCGCTCTACCCACTGAGCTAAATCCAAAATAAATCCTTGTTATAAATTATTTTGATTAATTGAAAACTTGGTTAATATCCTATTATGCTTGTTCATGGCAATTTATAATTCTTAAAAAAATATATACATTGTTGTTATTAATAATTTTAAAATATTATATGTGGGGATACATATCAATATAAATATAGATAAATATTCAGAAGAATGGCCTAATATAAACAATAGACTAATGTGAGAATAATAGGAAAATTTAGCAAATTGTTTTCTAATTGTACATGCACTGTTGATTCAAAAACCTAGTAACATTTTCATAGGTCTGTGTTTGAAAACGTTACCTATTTATAGTCAGAATTGTTGTAAATAAATATGTATGCAAATATATGAACTGGAAGGCAATATGGAGTTGTAAAACTATATTTGAGATTACAGATTAGATCCATATCTACAAATGTAAAACATGTCAATGTACCTATGCATATATGTATATATTCACACATAGGAGGGAACTCCCAATGGAATTTAGTTATAAATAACTGTATTTATTTTTATATGTTCAAACATCAGTCATCTTCAAACTAATCTGTTTAATGCAAAATACACATCAGGACATTTTTTTCCACTGCTCAAAACAGGTTTTTAACGTGTTAATTTTGATATCTTTTAGCATTTCTATCACTTTGTGTTTCACCTCCTTAGACACTGGCCAAACATTTCCCTTTCTGTACTATTTCATCCAGGGAAACAACAACAACAAAAAACTGTTAAGCAGGATGAGGTCAGGTGAATAGGGAAGGTGAGGCACAAAGGGCATGTGTTTTTGGTTAAAAACTGCTGAACACTGAGTGCGGTTGAGGCTGGTGCTTTGTCATGGTGGAAGAAACAGTTATCTGTTTGCTACAACTTGGAAAGTTTCTTCCACAAATCATAACACAACCTTCTCAAAACTTCCAAATAGTAAAAACTTTGGTTAACCATTTGACCTGGAGGAACAAATTCTGACTGCACAATCAATCCTCACATCAAAGTAACAGATGATCATTGTTTTCAATTATTGTTGCACTGATTTTAGAGATCCCTGTATATTCTATACATTTGATTTCATGTGCATTATATATTACTTATAAATATGCATCCTATTCAATACTATATATATATATATATATATATATATATATATATATATATATATATTTTTTAATATTAGTCAGATCTGGCACAGTGGCTCACACCTATAATCCCAGCAATTTGGGAGGCAGAGGCAAGAGGCAGCCTCAATAACTTAGGGAGACTTTGTCTCAAAATAAAAAATCAAAAAGGGCCTGGGAGTGCAGCCCAGTGGTAGGTAAACCACTTGCAAAGTATGTGAGAGGCTCTGGGTTCAACTCCCAAGTACCAGTAAAAACAAAAACAAAAACAAAAGAAAAAAAATTTACCCATCCTATTTTATTTGGTTTTGTTGTTGTTGTTAGGTGCTCTCCACTGGAGTTCAATAAAACTAATCACTCCCTGATACTGTGCCATGAACTGTCAGTGTTTCTCTGCTATTCATAGGTTTTTCAATGGCTGATTTTTTTTTAGATTGCTTCGGAATTGGGTTGCCAGGTCCTCCCATTTTTGCTAGCTGGGGTTCCAACCCAGGGCCTCAGAGAGTGCAGAGCAGGACTCTAGGAACTAAGCTATAGATATGCAAACTGTAATGTGTATCTTAAAAGTTAAGAAAACAAAAACATGGAATTAAGTTAGCAGATTGACTAAAGTGTTCCTGGTATACTATCTATCTCATTGATTATTTCTTTTTTATTTTTCTTTTTCTTTGTAGCACTAGTTGTTAAACCCAGGGCTTTATGCATGCTAGGCAAGTGCTCTACCACTAAGCTGCATCCCCAGCCCATCACCCAGCTTTCACCTTTTTTTTTTTTCTTCTCTCTCTCTCTCTCTCTCTCTCTCTCTCTCTCTCTCTCTTTTGTTGTTGTTGTTGTTTGTTTTTGCTTTTCTATTCTCCTCATTTTGTTTGTTTGGTTGGTTGGGTTTTGCCTGAGACAGTGTCTCACTAAGTTGCACAAGCTGCCTCTGTCCTCAATCTTGTTAACCTCCCGTCTCAGCCACCTGAATCATTGGGATTATAAATATGTGCCATGGAGCTTGGCTCTGTTCTCATTTTTATTCTTTTTTATAATACCACTTGGAACAAGCTTAAGGATGGCTTGCCCTGTGGTGGGAGGAAAAATAAAAGAGACTTAAAAATTGATTCTACCTGTTGAGTGCTTTCTCTGTCTGCCTCAAAGTTTTGCTTTAGTGTTACCTCCTTCAGTATTATTTCATCATTGTCTTTCTAATCTATTATACTGTTGTGTGGCTGCATACACAGAAGTAAGGGTTATAATCTTGAAAGAGTACATTATACATATTTCTTTCACTTTTAAATTGTGAATTATTTGAGCTATGCTTTAGGTACAAACCTCCATAACAAGGATGAACACTAGAAAGTGGATAGTGGAAAGCACTAAATTTTTTACTGTTAATATATTATAACAAGACTGGCAAAAATAACAAAAAAGGCACTAGATATATTGTAGATTAGCACATCCTAAGGCACGTAGGTAAATTCTAATATTATTTTCATCATTGAAGGAATCTTTTATTACTACATAAAGCAAATACTCTTTGAAAATAAATATATTTCCTTTAAGCCACCTTTATTTATCATTTTACATAAAAGTTGTGGTCCTTAATTTAAAAAGAAAAGATGTATTGTAATAAACTTACAAAAATGTAGTCCTGAAGTCTTCTTCAAGAGATGACCAAGGGAATCTAAGATCACCTTGAACTTAGAAAATCTACACACAAAGTCAATGATGCTAAAAAAATTCCTATAAATTACTGTTATTAATTCAAACTGAAGAGAAATACAAGTCATCCAAAATCTGCACATGAGTTGAAAAATGGAATTTGGGTTTGGTGGTAAAATTAAAATATTACAGAAACCATGATCTCAGAGTCACTGTCTACACCTAAAAAACTACACATTCAAATCTTGTTTGATTTTCATGGGATCATTTAAATAAGATATAATACCGATTGCTGATGCACTTCATACTGGCGTCATTCTAGTTGTAATAAGAAGAGAAGTTTCATTCTCAAAATTTTACATTAGAATTGCAGTACTTGGACATTTCTCTTCACAGAAATATATAAATATATGAAGTGTGATTGTTATTGTTGTTAGGTGCCTTTGTGTCAGTGTCTGACTCATAGCAACCCTACATACAACAGGTGAACCACTATTGTCGTGCTTCTCTGCTATTCATAGGGTTTTCAATGGCTGATTGTTTTTTGGGAGTGGGTTGCCAGGTCCTTCTCCCAATGAAATGTGACAAAAATGTTTAAATTAAAAAGTTAATTACTTATGAAAGACTTCCAAAACTGCTTCAGAAAGTGGTTAGAATGATGGGATAAGTGTTTTCAAAACCAGAGGGAACATTCTGAGGCGGATCAATGTTAATTTGGCTTTTACTAGAATATTTTTTTCTTTAAATATTTATTTTTTGTTCACATTTCACATAACAACATATAAATAAAGTTTGAACTTGATTGAGAACTAATCTCTTAAGATTATCTTGGTAAGTTCATGAATTTACAATATTTTCTATCTTTAAATTTATGCTAAGGAACATTAAGTTATAGGCTCCTCAAAAGAGATAATTTCATGTATATACATAAATGTGTATATGTTTACTACTACAATATCAAACACTAACTTATAACTGTATTTATTTGCAATAAAATTATATGAAAATGTGACTAAGTAATTACTATGACTTCTAAGTAATTTAGCTTTTTAAATTTAACTTAATTTAACTTAATTATTTTGATGTAATCCATCAAAATAGATTAAAATGATGAGGTTCAGAGATATTAAATGACTGCTCAATATTTCAGTTTTACAATTTTTTGAGTAATAACACTGACCTCATGCTAAATTTTGTGAGTTATTGTTACATTTAATATAATTTCATAATCAATTATATAAAAGCCATTGTTCTATATAAAATAAAAACTGTATCCCAAATGCCATTACTAATGATCTTGTGTTTAGTTTTGCTAACTTGTTGCAAGTCCATGTTTCTGCCTGGCTAAACATCAGTGATCACACATGTGGTGAGTGTAGTCTACAAACATATATATACGTATATATTTACAAACCATCTGAAAACATAAAGGATACTAATCAGCTGGCTGGATAGGTGAATTGAGACAATGATTTAAGCATAAATGTAGAAGAATTTAAGATCACCACATGATCTGCTTATTCCAGTTATCTATGACATAAATCATAAAGTAATTTACTAAGCCTATTTTTTTCAGGATGCCTCATAACTAATTTGGAAGAGCAGGCATTTGGGAGAAAAATCCTTTTAGTATATTAAATGTCTAGAAATATAAATGTTGCTGCTCTGTGTGGTATTATAAAAGTCCTCCTAAAAAAGGCAAAATAAGAGAGCTGCTTATTTTGTGGTTTTACAAAAATCAAAAAGAACATTTCTGGAATTTGAGCTTAGTATCCTATCATTTAAATTTATGCTCCCAGATATAAATGCATTAGAAAGCTAGCTCCCCTTTACTTGAAGGCACTCAAGTTTCACTGATGCCAAGCCAATACTTAACAAAGAAAAATTGAAAATATAGACAGCTTTGCAGTTGTGTAATAAAATGCCATAACAACATCCATTTGCCTCAAATATCTTAATGCTGGAGTCAAAATTTCTGACCTTAAGCAAAACAAAGTAGGGATCTGACCATAACAATAAGGGAATTCTTTTCCCTTTATAGATATAGTTAGAAAGGAAACCCTGTCCAATAATGTCCAATTTTCTGAAAACTTATGTTTATATTGACATTTACTGTCATTCTACACTGTCAAAGTTAATGACATTAGGAAAAATGGTTACAGTATGTTGAAAACTGAAAATGACCATATACTGTGATACTGTACCAACTGGTGAATTTTTCAAGGAGTGTTGAAAATAAAGCATAAGGATGAGTCGATATTAGGGAGGGAGGATACTACTTTTGGAATGAGATTTTTTTTTTTTTTTTGGCTAACTGCATCAATGAGTTGTATTAAAGTTTAGGAAGAGCAAAGGAAGGATGAGAGGGGGTGTTATAGGAAATGAGGACATAAATGTAGGAGGACATCACATTACATGAGCTTTGAAACTCACCATAAAATCTAAGACACTGATCTGGGAGAAAAAAAAGTAACTGGTGGGCTGAGAGAAGGGCAATGAGTAATCACAGATGGAAATGAAAAACTGCAGCATGTTCAGGAAAGGAGAAAATAGGATAGGGATTTAGGTGAGGAATATCCTGAATTGTGTGCTAATGTGATGAACTGCAGTACAATGGCAAATTTTGAACTTTTGAATTTGTTTTGCAGATAAAAATGCCCATTAAGGGTTTACTAGGAACCAACAATTACAAAACATGGAATATATTTGCCAAACTATTTATTTCATAAAACTAATTTCATCTTAAACACTTCTCATTTTAGTAACCTTTTGTAGGAAATGAAGGTATCATTCTCTAATATTTTTATTACCCTTTCGCTTTTAAAAATAAATGAGGAAAACTGATGAAGATTAACAGGTTGTCTGGTAGGTGGTCAGGAAGAAAAGGCTCCTTGTTGTCAGAAGATTTGGTGTGTCTGATTTTTTGAAAGAGGAATGTACAACTGAACCATCTATGCTTGGTCAGCCCCGATTGCTTATTTTCCATATAGATTTCAGTTTTACCACTGTTGGACATATTTAGTTATTTCAGCTCCCAAATTTATGCAACCACACAGGCTTAGGGAAGGGGTTACAATCAAGTTTTCTTGTTGTTATTGTTTGTTTGTTTTTCTTGCCTCTGTTGCTATTATAAATTATCTGTGGGTGTGCTGTCATATTTTGCAGTACCAGAACATGTACATCAAAGGCATAAAGCCTGTTGCTGTTGATTTGGCTACCACAGTCTCTACTACTGTTGTCATCTTTGCTAACACTCTCCCCAGTACCAGTGTTAACTCACAGCAGTGCAAATGAGAGCATAGGAAAATGCTAGGCTTGTGCTGAACACCAGCATGGTCTGTTATGAGCTCACCTCTATTTGAGTCTAGGATCTGATGCTTTGTAGATGTGTGGGCTTGACTTTCACTTCTCTAAAGCTATTTTCTCATATGTAATAATAATATATAAGAATTTTACTATTATATTTACTATTTTATTGTATTTATAGTTCTTACAAATGATTTATGAAGTAGATATTATTTTTCTTCAATTCACAGTTAAGGTAACTATTTATGCTCCAGGGGTACAATTAATAATTAGCAGAGCTGGAATTGACAATAATTATATGCATGACCCAGGTTCTGTAATAGAAGACAGTGGGCTTAACTGTTTAAGTTCTTGCTACATGAAACATATGATTTTAAAAATTCATAGTAAAAAAGTTGTGGTTTGTATACTGAAGAAACGTTTTGGGAACAAGGAACTATTATTTCTAATTTTGTTCTACCACAAGTTATCTTAACTTGTTCTTTTATGTGCTCCAAATGATAACCAGGGGCCTGTGTGACAAATGATAGACCTGAGAAACAAAGATAAATCTCAGTTTTTATGAAGGATTAATTGGGAAAGATATTTCAGACCCATAAAGATAAATTTAACAGGTTGCACATTTGTTTTACTCACCTATACTCCCTAGAATTTGATTCCTTTCACAGCAAAATTTCACATCTAAGTTGTTTTATACTTGCCATTTTTCCCCAGTTATGCCTTCCATATGTTGTTGTTGTTGTTAGGTGCCGTCGAATCGGTATCCGACTCATAGCGACCCTCATAGGGTTTTCAATGGCTGACTATTTCGGGATTGCATTGGGAGTGGATTGCCAGGCCCTTCTCCCATTTTTGCGGTGCTGGGAATTGAACTCCGGGCCTCAGAGACTGCAGCGCAGCGCTCTACCCACTGAGCTAAATCCCAGCCCAGCCTTCCATATAAATCCTTTGAATTCCATTTCCACACTTTTACTTAAAGGATAGTGTAAAATGACATTAACAGCTTTCTTCTCAACTCCCCTAGAGTTTTTCCAAGTTTTTGTTGTTATTGCTGCTTGATAATTTCATTGAATATGGAAATTCTTAGTGCCTATTGCAAGATATGGTTTTCTGTTTTGACTTTCTTCTGTATTTGTTCTACCCAATGTCTATATTTCTTCTACATTCCCTTTAACACTTGCTCTTTTTGCATCATCAGTCCTTCCCTAGATCCAAAAAAAAAGCACATGATGTTTAATCTTTAGTTTTCTGCCATTCTTATCTCTTTTTGAATGTTGACTTTATCATTTAGAACTTAAAATTTATCAATCCCTCATTTCTACCTCTCCTCCTCTTTTCCCCCTTTTAGCTCAAGGCTTATTAATTGATATTTTGCCTGGAGGTTCCTCTGCTATCTTAACCTCAACAGAGTGATATGTAAGCATACCATTCTCACTTCCAAATACTGGAGTCCCATTCTCATGATAGTTTTTCTAATGGTACTCTCAACATTATCAGTAAAATAATTATTTGACACCTGCATTCAAATCCTAGGACACACCTTTTGCATCTCTTTCATTTATTCTTTATTAACTATCAATTATCAAACATGTTTAATCCCTCTTTAAAGAAGCTCTTCTAATTTTTTCAGCCACTTTCACCATTCAAGTATTGGCTATAATTACACAGCCCACATTTCTTCTTAGCTTTCTAGACAATTTGTTTCATGTCTTATCCCTTTGGAACCAGTCATTTCATCACACATACCAACAGTATATCCAAAAATCTCTTTTCATCATGTTAATTTCCTACTCAATTATATCAGTAGCTCTCTCTCTTTTCATTTGGTCTTTTCTTCGTTTGAGGGTCTTCATAATTTGGACTAATGCTAACTATCAAACTTCTTTTCCTTCTATTGATGACAGACAAAATGGTTTATTTAGAAAATTTTCTCTAGTATGCAAAAAAGGTAGTATATTTGCTATTAATTTCATTTCATTGTCTTTCTGTTTTTTAATGAAAAGTATTATCTTGTTCTATTTACTTATGTAGATGCTTCCAGGTCATTTATCCAAATTTATTTTTAAGTAAGTTAAAATATTTACTATATTAAGGGAGTAGCAGTTATAAAGACCTGAGTTCAAATCATGGTTCCGTAATTTCCTAGAGTGATTTAGTGTTGGTTATTTAGTCTTTCAATTTCTAGTTTTCTCATGTATAAAATCTGAGAAAAATCACATTTGCCTGCATAAAGCACTGTAGAGATTAAAGAAGATCATTAGTTTGCACAGTGATTGGACATATATGAGGTATGATCCAAACATACAGTGAATGTTTAAATTTAAAAATATTATTGTAACAGACATGTTGCCATCAATCCCCCTCAAAATACTTCCCCTGGCTTCAAACACACTTATCCCATTATTCTGGCCACCTTCTGAAACAGTTCTGGAAGTCCTCTTTTGTGAGTATCTTTAGTTGCACAGTTAGGGCTTCTTAGTGTCCTGAATTGATTCAAAATGTTTATTTTTCATGGTCACTGTGTCTCTAAGGAAGAACCAGAAGTTGCACAGTCAATCCAGTGAATAAAATGGATGAGGACACACCATAATGTTTTTATTTGACAGAAATTCCCACACCAAAATTCATGTGTGACTGGGAGCATTGTTATGATAAAGGATGAAACTAAAGACACTCATGAAGGAAGACTTCCAGAACTGCTTCAGAAAGTGGTAAGAATGATGGGACAAGTGTGTTCAAGAGTAGGGGGAGTATATTGAGGGGGATTGATAGCAATGTGTCTTTTGATATAATAATTATTTTTTAATTTAAACTTTCACTGTATTTTTCAATCATACCTCAAATTCACTCATCACTACAACATTTTTTTACATGTGATTCTACCTCAAACCAGCAGCTGAGATTATAGCACTTATCTGAAAGATACAATATCTGAACAGTAGTACTTACAATGTTGTAGGGAAGATAGACATTAAACAAATACTTTAATCACAATTCTGTAATGTTAATGCACATTTCTTAGACAGCAATGCCAAATGAAAATAAGTTAGTTATTTAACTTAGTTGGTGTCTTGGTATGCGGGAGTTAGGAAAAGCTTCCCAGAGGGGGACATCGAAGAAGAGATATGTTGTTAGGTGCTGTTGAGTAGGTATCTGACTCATAGCAACCCTATGTACAACCACTATTGTCAGTGCTTCTCTGCTGTTCCTAGAGTTTTCAATGGCAGATTGATTTTTGGGACTGGGTTGCAGGGTCCATCTCCCTAGCCTACAGCACCTGGTATTTCCAGGCGATCTCCCATCCAAGTACTAACTGGGCCAACTCTGCTTAGCTTCCGAGATCTGATGGGATCGGATGCCACAGGACTATGGCCATAGGCAAGTAGAGATATAGGGAAAAGCAAACAGAAGTTATGCAGAAAAGTGTTCAAGAGTAATTTCAAATATCATAGTTTCTTCTTTATTGGAGTTTCTTTTACTACTATTCTCTTGAATCCTTCCCTGAATACTGTGCCCATAAACCTCTGCTCTCAGAAAATCTATTGTGGCAGTATTGTATTCTTTTATTCTTGTTGGCCTTCTTTTATATTTTGCATTTTGTTTTACTCTTGTCTCTCTGTAGCTTGCAGTATTCTTTGATCACATGTGCTGGAATGGCCTTAATTTTGTATTGTTCTTTGGAACTAGCTCAAATCTTCCTAGGCAAAGGTATTCTGTGGCCATTTGTACATAATTTTATTATATTGATCTTGTTTTACATTTTACATAATTCTGAATCAAAATATCCATGCAGTTCTGAAGGCAGTAAATATGTTAAATTTAGCTTTTTTTCTGTAAATCCGTAATATAGATATCTCAAAATGATCACGAAAACATGCTTGTTGAAAGTATGTTCTTTGATTACACCACTCTTTTGTGTAACTCCATAGATTCCTGAATTTTACAGATGAATTTTATTTACCATTATTATAATGTGTTAAAATGTTAAAAAGTAAAGGTGTTACATTGAAGAGAAAAGTGTGCCAGACTCATGCCATTCTGTTTTCAGTCACATTGTGTGCTTGCTATAGCTGGACAGTAAATAAGGGAGATAGGAAAAGAATTGATACTTTTAAATTATGGTCCTGGAGATGAATGTTGAATATACCATGGACTGCTAAAAAAAATAAATAAAGATCCATCCTAGAAGAACTGCAAGCAGAATGCTCATTGGAAGCAAGGATGGCTAGACTGTGCCTTATATATTTTGGACATGTTGTCAGGAGGGATCAATCCTTGGAGAAGGACCATGTTTGGGAGGGTTGTGGTTCAAGAAAAAAAGGAAAACTCTCCACTAGATGGATTGACACAGTGTCAGCAACAATGGGCTTCAATATGAAAAAGATACTGTGTGTGGCATGGTGTCAGGTTGTGTTTTGTTCTGTTGTATATAGGGTCGCTATGAGATGGACACAGCTCAATGGCTCCTAACAGTAAGAACAGTTTTAATTTATTGTATTCTCTTGTTTTTATGACCTGTACAATGGTTCTATAATTTTCCCAGAAAACAGCTCTTGACCATAAATTTAATCCGTACACAACTCTAATCCACATGAGATCTTTTCGCCCTCAGAAACTGTTGAAAGGTGTAGATTAGACTCAATATATAGTAGACATGTGGCAAAAACAAAAGATCTAATAAAAACATTGTACATCCTTCAAAGATGGTATTTGTTATAGTAAATTCATTATAGAGATCATTTTGCAATTGGATCCTTCTATCATAATTATACAGCTCAATGAGTTGAATATACATGTACACATTTATCACATATATTTACATAGACACATGAACAATTCATACTTTACATATATTCTGTGTTCTTTTAAACACCTAGTTGTGTTAACTGGGAAGTAAGTCTTTTGTGCAATCAAACTAGATTTTGTTGTTGTTGTTGTTAGGTGCCGTCGAGTTAGTATCCGACTCATAGCAACCCTCTGTACAACAGGGGAAACACTATTGTCAGTGCTTCTCTACTGTTCATAGGGTTTTCAATGGCAGATTGATTTTTGGGAGGGGGTTGCCAGGTCCTTCTCCCAAGCCTACAGCTTCTGGTGTTCCCATGTGGTCTCCCATCCAGGTACTAACCAGGCCTGACCCTGCTTAGCTTCCAAAATCTGATGGGATGGGATGCCACAGGGCTACTGCTGCAGGCAAAACTAAATTTTAATGGTTTTTAAATGTACTAATGATGTAATATTCATTTTTAAACTGGAAATGTTAAATATATATGCAACATTAAAATAAGACATTTTGAAAATTCATTCTTAGGAGCATATGTTTCAAAATAGCATTATTATACCATGAGAGATTTGAAATTAGATTTGTCTTATATAATATAAACTAGAAAAATTATATTTATGAATATTTGATACTTTTTCAAGCTTGACCACATCTATTCTGTAACAAAATGCTACATAAAATTGTTTTCATTTTTTATGTTGTAGTAGAGATGTGAGTGTATGTAGCTCCTGGATTTGAAGTTTGGTTTGAGAAATGTAAGAACTTTATATGGAAAACCATGGAATTCAAGGACTAGATAAGTTCTTGAATATTTGACTATTTCACAGGAAACATCAACATGTATATTTAGTAAAAAGATAAGAATTTGACAATTGGAGAACAAATGGCTGCTGAGTCACGATACATCCTCCTTTCCGTTTCTAAAGCAGCCATTCTTAATTGTTTACTCCTTGGACTATGGAGAGATAAGGCAATGTTTGCAGATGATTTGCCTAAAAATGTTTAGGAATAGTGTACCACAGGGCAAACAGCACATTCTCTCTTCAAGGAGGAAAGTTTCAACTGAAATGCTAAGAAAAGGAAGCACAGGACACAGAGTCAAACAAACAATGAAAGATGGAATTGTAACTTATACTTGGAAGCAATGAAAATAAATCCAAGTAGGACCCAATGAATGCTTTCAGCTAAGTGATGTTTTTCTCTTAAAACCAAGAATAGTCTTTAAAATTGATATTTTAAAAATCATAATAACTATGCTGATACTAATTACAATCATTTACTCAAATTAAATACTATTGAGAGTCAAAATGTGTCAGACACTATGCTGTGGAAAATTGTGTGGACTAAACGAATATATTTTTACACAAAATGTTTTGTATTTCACATGTACCCTGAAAAGACAAACTCCAAAGTAAATTGCAGACACCTTGTCAACAGGAGTGTTGGGTTGAGTATGTAGGGGATATTTAAAATAAGAAATGCTTAGTGTCATGATTCAGAATCTATTCAGCAAAGTGCTTCACTGGATTATACACATTTGATTACTATATCCTTTTGAGGTAAAACGATATAATTAAATCTCAATCTATTACTGTGGTTAATCCAAAGTGGTTCCTAAAACTCATTCAGGCTTTCAGAAAACTGCTTTATTTTGATTCCATTTTTAGGCAATGTATTCAGCCTTTAATCAATGTGAATATACAGAAATGTGATGACTTCTTAATAAGCAGCAAGTGAAAAGCTTAAGCAGATGGACTCATTTTGATAGTGTTTGTTTTATCAGCCTGCTAAGTATTGTAGAATTCTGATAGGCTTTATTTAGAATCTAAAGCAGTAACTTATGTACAAATGAAATTCTATAATACTAAAATATTATTTTTAGTAGGCACCATACAGGTTGTGTTTTTACATAACTCTATATACGCTGCTAAATCCTAAATTATAATCAGATCACAATCTTCTCTCTGAGAATATTAGTGAATTAATGTTTTACATATGCCAGAAAAATGCTATTCATAACATACAGATCTAAAAATGAAAAAAATTAAAAATTAAAAACAAGCATGAGTCAAGGGAAACTTGCTTCCTCCCAAATTGAAATACCTGATTGTAAAGCAGCCTGCGTCATCTCATACCAATTGAAATCCTGATGGAGGAAGATGAAAAGCAATTCTTTTATGAAAATAAAATTTGCCTTTATCCTCAGAGAGCTTTCATTCAAAACTCAAAACAATGGAGCATAGTTTTGCTGTAATGCTACCTTCAATTGTTGTCTTTTTAATTTTAGTGTGTACACACTACTCCCTATGCCTTTCACATGCCTCCTCTGCCCTCTCGCCTACATTTAACAAAATTGCTGCTGAACATCACATCACTTCTAAAAATTATTTTGCTTCCTATGTGTCAGGCTTGAGGAATGTAAAGTAGACTTTAACATAAAAATGCTGCATTTTCTTCAATGTGGTAAATAAGTAAGAAGACTGAAGAAAATCTTTGCTTCAAACCTGTTTTGGATTACTAAAGTCTATGAGCAAACAATCTATTGTACTTGATCAAAGTACCTAAAATAAAAGTTAATAGATATTTTGTTACATGATAAATTCCATTGTTAGCTCAATTTTACCAAAATGGATTTTGAGATGTATTTCTCCCTTCTTCCCTCCCTCCCTTTCTTCTACTCTTCCTCCCGTCCTTCCCTTTCCTACTTCCTTCCTTTATTATGGACTTTTATATTCTCCAATTATTCCAACTATTTTTTCTTCCCTGCTATATCCTAACAGAAAACTTACTCTCAATTGCACATCTTTGTAAATATTACTGTGAAAAATAAATTAAATATGATTTTTATTTAGACTATATGCATATGAAAGGTAACACAATTATACTAACAAAAAAACCAAATGTACCAAAATTTTAGGATACTTATTTGTTAATCAATATAGATTATTCCTGACATAAAAGTGATGCTATATGTCAAATATACAAAATGATTTGTGTTACAACATGAAAGCCTCCATCTTTTGAGAGAGATTACTTTTTGCTCTTTAACAGATGGAGCAGGAACTTTTATTTCACATTCTCATAATTTGCACCCTGTGGCTTTTTGCAAAGGAAAAACTCAAGAATAATTAATCCTTGAGAAATGAAGAAATGATTCTCAACAGTTCAGAGAATTTATGTGAGGCAAATCCTACGTGCCGGCATATTCTCTAAATCTTATTAGAGCTCTTATCAGAATACATTATCAGAAATATCAACACATATACACTTATTGTCTATCTTTGTCTTCATTTTGCTACTAGAACATAAATACCAGTTGTACTATCTACAAAAGAAACCATAGAGACTTGCTCTGAGGAAGTAATACATCAGTTGTGACCAGAAGGATGAAATGGGTTTATTATAGCAAATATGTGAAGGAAGATCTGGCCAAGTAAAAGAAATAAATGCAAAGACCTACAAGAAAAGAGGCTGGGACTGAAAAAGAACTGAAAGAAGAGAAGGTGCTCTAGGGTGTCAGATGAGGGTAGGGAGAGTGGTCCACACAGGATGGGGAAGAAAGATCTAAGACCAAAAGGGATCTAAGACTAAAGATTTCTTTAACTGCTTAGGATTAAAATGGTACAAAGGAATAATTTTAAACAGAGGTGATGGACTAGCTTTTGCTTTTTGAAAACAGTGTTCTGGCTGAGGTATGGAAACCTGACTGGATAAGGGATGTCAAAGAGAGAAAGAAGGAGTGGAGGGAGCAACATGTGATTTAAAAGTATTATTTCACCAAGTGAAACCATATGTCTTGGTGACCTTTAAACCTCTGGTCTGGTGCCTAGCAGAAGAGTCTAGCTAGTCTGTTACATGCAGGCACCAACTGAGAGGCAAATATCTTTCTTTTTGTGTTTCCTAAATACTGTCACAGTACATCTAAATTCTTGGATTCTTGCCTTTTTTTTTTTTTTTTTTTG
>VMDO01019662.1:0-39186 GCA_007922755.1 Pedetes capensis
AAACCATCTCACATGCTAATATATGCAGAGTGAAAAACACTTTAAGTTTCAATGATTAGAGGAGTATCCTTGAATATGAGTATGAAAACAATGACATAATTTTGCTTTGATATAGTGAAATGTTATTTAAATACATTGATTTCAAACTTCCTTCAGAAATTAAAAGGTTATTTCCAGGAATAACAAATCAAAAGAAAAATATGTACTGCTGTCATTTAAAATATGGAATACTAATTATTGATGACATGTAAAAGAGAAGATTACTTTCAACTGTGAAATTAACTATTGCTATTTGCTTATTTTCAAAAATCAGAGAATAGTGTTTAAATTTATTTTTTTCTAAAATGATTTAAATGCCAGGCACACTGGTGCATGCCTGTAATCCCAGAAACTTGAGAGGTGGGGGCAGGAGGATCACAAATTCAAGGCCAGAGGCAGCCTGGGTAAGCTTTGCAAGACCTAGTCTCAAAATGAAAAGTAAAAAAGGAGTTGGGAGTGTAGTCTAGTGGCAGAGTACTTGCAAAGTACGTGTGAGGCCCTGGGTTCAACCCCTAAGTAACACAAAAATAAATAAATATTTAAAAATTTAAAGATTTAACTGACTTATAATAATGTGACTTGTTTTCTTTTTAGTGACATGTAATTTTTAAACCATTGTGATGCCTACTATTTCAGTTGTTCATTATTAGAAGTTAAAAAAACACAATACATTATTTTCAATGATTTTTCTCAGACATTGTTTCCTAACCTCTATTCACTCCCTGGAAGTAAATTATGTTATAATGACTAATATATATTAAAATAGAATTCAAAACTCAATATTCACCCTGAAACATTTTGAAAGAGATTTATATTTGATACTTAGACCTTATTCATAGCAGGCTGCATTGTGTATCCTTGAGGGAACTTACATTTTTTAACATGGAGAATAATATGGTACAGCATGTGAGTTTGTGGGTATTTCATTAATCACAGCTAGTTTGCTCCAAAATGCTTGGGAGTTTAACATCTGCTTCTTGATATCATTAATATTCATAAGAGCTAATGAATTCTATTACTCCCCAACAGCTTCTTAGGGTACCTGAGTTCTGTTAACTCATTGAATGCTGGGCTAGCCAATAATAGTTTCAGGATTTTCTTGGTGGGACAAGAGTTATTGAGAAACTACCTAGAAAATTATTATTTATAATGTTTTTCTTTTTGTAACTCCAGCAAAAAGGAAGTCCCAGTTTGTATTTTGACTACTTAGTGTTACCTGATGGACTAACCTCCAATAGTGTACAACTTAGCTCTTTCCTAGGTTTGAAATGCTTATACCATATTACATTCTTACCTGTGTCAGTTAATGTGTCTTTTTTCCTTAGATCAGTGATGAAAAAAAGGGATTTAGTGAAAATACACTGAGTAGAGTTGTAGAGAGAAAATAAAATCAGAGCAAGGGCTATCATTGAATGGAGACTATACAAATAAAATTGCTTTCTATACACAGGGCACTATTGTTATGTAGTGAATTTGAAGGAGTGCTTTTATTTACTAGGTTGATACAACATGAAGGTTTACTTAAATCATGAGGAAAGCTAAACCAATTAGGTATTCTCTAGTCAGAAATTTTCATTGCCTATGCGCTATGAGTTAGATACCGACTCAATGCCATCTAACAACAACAAACAACATGCGATGTAAGATATTTGTATGTCATCCCATATTAATAGGATATGCATGAGGAGGGGCAGGGGTTTAGCTCAGTTGGTGGAGTGCTACTCTGTACTCTCAGAAGCCCTGGATTTGACCCTCAGCCCTTCAAAAATGGGAAAAGGACTGGGCATTTCACTCCTGGAACAATCAGTCATCAAAAACCCTATGAATAGCAGAGAAGCACTGACATAGTGCTGGACGTGGCATAGTGCTGGGGAATGTTTTGTTCTGTAATACAAAGGTCACTAGTACATAGGGTCATTAGTATTATTACAAATATTTAGGCTGGGGTTTAGCTCAGTTAGAGTGTTGCTCAGCATTCTTTGAAGCTCCTGGTTTGTTTTGCCAGCACTGCAAAAATGGGAGAAGGATGTGGCAATCCACTCCTGAGGCCATCCTGAAACAGTCAGCAATTGAAAACCCTATGAGTGTCACTATGAGTTGGACCTGACTCCAGGCACCCAATATTAACAATGTATGAGGAATGATTCTTGTCTTCAGAGATCCTCTTTTAAACCATAGAGTAGAGTATTCATCTTAGCATTATTCCAAAGTACTTTATAATGATAAAATACTTTGTGGGCAGTACTTTGGTCTTAGTTTTCTTTGATATTTGTTAATTTTCAAATTAAATACAACAACCAACATTTTAAAGTATATAATTGAAGATATTTCCAGTATTAATGTAGGAAAGGAATTTTGTATACATTCATGTGTTATAAAAATCTTCTAGAAGTCTTTGGAAGAGCTTTTCATTTAAGTAGACATGAAAACAATAATAAATTAATGCATTTCCTATAAATTATAGAAAACACATGTTCATCTGTATAGGCAGAATGTGACAGGTCAACACAGTTAGAAGTATAATTTAAAAATAAGTTTTTTTTTTTCTGTGAACTTGAAGAACACTTCTTAATAAAAGTAATGCTTAGTTTACAATGACATAAAACAATTTGTTTAGTGGTAAAGAAAATTATAATTGGAATTTTTTATAATATTAAGTAACAAGTATATTTAGCTGGTATAAAGTAAATAAGGAATTTTAGTATTTGAAATCGATAGTTTCAATAATTGTAGCTTCTTTTGTGTTGCTTTCATTATTTCAGATTCAATTATTGTATTGGTTAGAGTAGATTGGCTTATGGTGTAGTAATAAATTAACCCTGAAATCCCAGTTGTTTAACTGTTGAGTTTATTTTATTTTGTGCAACCCAGCATAGTCTCCAAGACAAGGCAGGACGGAGCTCTATACCAGGGGTTCACTCAGGGTCCCAGGCTCTCTGGATACTGCCATCTCAACATAATGTTGTCCAGGAAAAAAAGAATGCAAGGAGAATTTGCATCCACATTTCTGTGTTTTAGTCTGAAAGTGATGCAGATTGCCTCTGCATACAGAACTGCATCCCCAATAGAAATGCAAAAAAATTAAGCCTTAAAAGCCCACAATGGGAAAAGAAATCTGATGGAAATTTATGAACCCAATATTTTGTTGACCACAACTTTACTATTTCTAGATTCCTGTTTTTCAAAGTAAGATTTACAGAATATGGGTTTTATTGGAGGGGTATTACATATGCACATACATGCGCTTGTATGCATGAACACATGCAATATTTCTTACATACACAAAGAATGTACCAGAGTCAATACATTGGTAGTACTTTTGAAATTTTTTGGGATAAAGATTCTTTTTTTTTTTCAGAATACATGTCAGAACTAGCATTCTGCCGAGCAGTTTCACAAAGCACTGTTTTTGATCTCTAATTTGAATAAATGCCAGAATGAATTGTAAAATGAAGAAACTCACCTTTAGTGGAATCATTAGCCTATAATAAATCATGGATGCATAAGTCTTGATTGTGCTTTTTAGAAAAAATTATATGGAACAATAATGTGTCATTTAATTTTTAGTGGGTGCATATTACTGAATGTCTCAGATGTAAAAGTGTACTTAAAACCAGGAATTACACAGGAAAAGAGATGCCGATAGTTAACTAAGTGATTCTTAACTAAGTGGCACAGGAATCATGCACTAAAACAAACTTATTTTATTTCAGTCATTTCTAGCTTGGTCTATTTAGCACAGGATATTAACAATGTTAATTTTTTGTCCATAGTAGATTATATATACTAAATTAGAATGGATTGCTGGTGTTCCTTTCCACCCTACAGATTTATATACTGGCACTAGTATGCAGGAGAACACAGCTTAACAATATGGAAAAACCTACAATGATGATTAAGTCAGCAAATAAACAGATAATATTTTAATAGAAGAAAATATCCCTATTCCTCAGTTATTGAAATTATCCAAATGAAGTTAAATTCTCATTAGTATATTCTGTTTTAAAAAGTGGGGAAATTAATAAGACAGATGAAATGATTGTCGGGTCAAAAACTAAAAATAAAAAATATAAACATAGTTCATTCCCTAAACCTATAAGCTTCAGAAACCTGGGATTTCTAGAACACACCTTCTTTTAGAAGACATTGGTGGGATGTTGTCTTGAGTTTACAGAATAAAATTGTAATGTAGATATTTATTTCTTATTTTCATTCTTAATAAAATAATACAGTAATTTAGAAGTTGGTTACTAGTTGTTTTAAGTAGTTTTAAATTGTATACATTTCATATAATTCAAATTATTTGTTATGTGATTTAAATATGATTATTTAATTGAACCCCCCCACCTGGCACACACACAGAGGCTGGGGTTTAGTTCATTTGGTAGAGTGCTGCTCTCTGAGGATGTGGGTTTGATCCTCAGCACCACAAAAATGGGAGAAAGACATGACAATCCACTTCTGAAGCAATCCCCAAATAATCAGCCATTGAAAACCCTATGAATAGCAGAAAAGCACTGACATAGTGCCAGGCATGGCACAGTTTTATAGAGTGTTTTGTTCTTTTGTATGGGTCACTATGAGTTCGACCTGGAAAAAACAAACAACTCTCTCTCTCTCTCTCTCTCTCTCTCTCTCTCTCTCCATATATATATATATATATACACACACACACATACATATATATGGCAGGAATATGTATGCTTTTATGGGAGATAAGATATGTCAGTGTTCCTTTCGCTCAAATGCAAGAAAAACTTCATCCTAGTGATTGAAATCATAGTGATTGTCTGACTTGAGTACAGTTATTTCATACATATGACTTTTGTTAGCATCTTAAATGAGAAGTTATATACTTCTGCTAATTTACAGTTACAATTTACAATTAAATATTGTTAAACAGGTACATTTTGTTAGTCTTGGCCCATTTAGAAAAGTTGATTTAAAAGTATTTTTCTATTTCTTATAAAATAATTGAGTTATAATTTCAGCACTTTTCTTGGATGCAAAAAGTTTTAGATAATGGAAAATGCCAAGATTAAGCTGGCATTGGTATGATTTTCAACATCTTTATCACATCTGGTGTTTGTACTTATTATGGATTTGCTGTTATCTTAAATGGAAGCAGTGATATATTATGCAAATCATGGAGAAATTGCTCATTATATTTTACTAGTGAGACTTGCAGATGTTAGTATAAACTGTGCCTAAATTTAGTTTCTTTTTTTTAAACTCAGTATTAGGGAGTTGAACCCAGGGCCTCATGCATGCTTTTGCAAGCACTCTACCATTGAACTGCACCTCTAGCCAAGTTTTTACTTTTTTATTTAGAGACAGGGTCTCACTAAATTATGTAGGCTGCCTCTTATCTCCAACTTTTGATCTTCCTGCCTCTGTTCCCCCAGTTACTAGGATTACAGGCATGCACCACTGCACCCAGATCTAAACTCAGTTTCTAATGTTTTCCTGCTGTCACATTGAGTATAGCACATGCAGTGACTTGAAATGTGTGGAAAATGATGAGGTCCTTTGACTAATTTTTTGGAAATCTGTTAGCCTGACATTGAAAATGCATTAGAAATAACTATACTAAATATTATCCCTTCTTAATCTGTATCATCTAGATATAATACCCAATGGACACACAGTCTCTCTTTTTTATTTGTAATCATTTTGTTTTATTTTATTTTATTATTAATTTTAATGTATAACTTAATGCATTTCATTATGTTTCCGTTACATGCATATTATTGTACATTGCTCATATTCACCTCTTTGATTTCCCTCTCAGTGAGGTCCCTCCTCACCAATGCTCCCTTTGATACTTGCTTGTGTTATTTGTGTATCTTTCTTTCTCTCATATATATATGTATGTATATATATATGTGTATATGTATATGTATGTATGTATATATGTGTGTATGTATATATATACATATATACATACATATATACATACATATATATACATATACACACATCCAGATTTTGTCTTAAGGACAAAACATATGATATTTCCTTTCCTTTCTCCCATAATCATTTTATTTTTAAAAACTATCTACTGGTTTAAGGAAATGACATTACTTATTAAATCATAAAACCTAGATAATAAGCTTCATTAGGAGTATTTGATTAGTCAATGAATTTAGTATGGTACAATTATCAGCATAAATAGTATTAAAAAATGTAAGTGGAGTTCATGCATTTTAGTGTTCAGTCTCTTTACCTTTAGTTTATATGTGAATAACACGTAACATTCATTTTTAAAAGGTAACTTTTGTAACTAATATTTTTGTTGTTGTTGTTTATGTGTTTCTGTTTTAGTTAAAGCTAGACTGAGTGCAGGACTCAGGAGGCTGAGGCAGGAGGATCACAAGTTCAAGGCCAGAGACAGCTTGTGCAATTTAGCAAGACACTGTTTCAAAATAAAAAACAAAACAGGGGGCTAATATTGCTTAGTGTTAGAGTACTTGCCTAACATATGCAACCTCCAGTACTGAAAAATAAAAAAAAAAGCCTTATTCGTTGTGATAGACTCTTATGCTAAAACCATTACATATTTTTCTTGTGTTATTTAACCAATCTTTAATAAGTTCATACCATTTACTTTTTAAATTTAAGCTTTTTTTTGAGATAATTGTAGATTCATATTCAGTTGTAAGAAATAATACAAGGAAATCCCATTTACTTTTCCTCTATCTCCTCCATTTCCATAGTAATAACTTTAAAACATCCAGAATAATCATAATATGATCAAGATACTGACATTGTTATATAGTTAAGCTACAGAACTGTCCGTCACCAGAAGGATCTGTTCTGCTGCCTTCTTATAGATGTACCTACTTCTCTACTGTCCCCACCCACTCCCTAGCCACTGACAATCACAAATCTGTTCTTTATTTCTGCAATTTATTTTTAAGTTTGTTATATAAATAAATTGTATATAGCCTTTTGTCTTCTTTTAGTCTAAATAATTATCTGATGATTCATTCATGTTTTTATGTATATCAATAATTTGTCCCTTTTTATTGTTGACTAGTTTTCCATTACCTGCAGCCATACCACTGTGGCATCTGATCCCATCAGATTTTGGAAGCTAAGCAGGATCAGGCCTGGTTAGTAATTGGATGGGAGACTGCCTGGAAACACCAGGTGGTATAGGCTTGGGAGACGGACCCGACAACCCATTCCCAAAAATCCATCTGCCATTGAAAACCTTATGAGTAGCACAGAAGCACTAACAATAGTGTTTCATCTGTTGTACATCGGGTTGCTATGAGTCAGATACTGACTCAAGGGCACCTAACAAGTCTTCCATGGTATAGATGTCACATGGATTTTTTAAACACTCACATTGAAGGACATCTGGGTTGTTACCAGATTGAGGCTATTGCAAATGAAGCTGAATAGAAGCATACACATTTATGTTCAAGTTTTCCGGTAAGCATAACTTTTTTCCTTTTGGAAGAACTGCCCAGGCATACAATTTCTGGATAATACAGCAGTTGCATGTGTAATTTTATAAGAATCTGTCAAACAGTTTTCCAGAGTGGCTATACAACTTTTCAGTTTTATCAGTAATGTGTGTGTATTTTCTGCTAGTTTTCTTTTCTTTTCTCTTTCTTTCTTCTTCTTCTTTTTCTTTCTTTCTTTCTTTCTTTCTTTCTTTCTTTCTTTCTTTCTTTTTTTTTTTTTTTTTGGCCATTCTGACAGGTTAGTGTAGTGATGACAGCTCACTGTGGTTTTACTTTGTATTTGCCTGATGGTAATGAAGTTGAACTTTTCATTTGCTTTTTTCTTGCACATACATCCTCTTTGATGAAATGTCTATTTATGTCTTCTGAACCATTTTTAAATTGGATTGTTTGTTTTTAACTTTTGGGTTTTGATAATTCTTTATGTATTTTAAACACTAATCTGTCAGATATAGGGCTTGCTAAGATTTCTCTTATTGTGAAGTTTATTTTTTCATCCCTTTCACAGGCTCTTTTTCTTAAAGCAAAGGTTTTACAATATGATGAAATTTATCAATTTTTTATTGTATGGATCATGCTATTGGTGTCAAGTACAAGAACTCTCTGCTGCTGGGTGCAGTGGCACATACCTGTCATCCCGGTGACTTGGAGGCAGAGGCAGGAGGATTGCAAGTTCGAGACCAGAGGCAGTCTGCTTAATTTAGCAAAACCCTTTCTCAAAAAGAAAAAAAAAAAAGGGGGGGGGCTAGGAGTGCAGCTCAGTGGTACAGCACTTACAAGTGCAAGGCTTTGTGTTCAACCTCCAGTACTGGGAAAAAATAAAAAATAAAAAAAAATAAAAACCTCTTTGCCTAGCTCTATACCCTGAAAGCTTTCTCTCTTTTTTATTTTTGCAGTGCTTGAGATCAAACCCTGGACCCTGTCCATGCCATGCAGCCATGCAACCACTACCACCAAGTTTTCCTTTACTTTTTCCTAGATTTTATGTTTTTACACTTTACATTTTGATCTGTAAAATATTTTGAGTCATATTTTAAAAAATAAGGTATAAGATAATTTATTGTAAGATAGTTATTTTGCCTATGGATATTCACTTGCTCCAGCATCAGTGGGTGAAAACATTGGCTTTCTTTGAGTGAACTGCTTTTGTACCCTTATAACAATCAATTAGGCACTTTTTATTGAGCTATTTATGAATTATCTATACTACTCTATTGGTATATGTGTCTGTCCTTGAACTGATACCACATATTATAGTACCATATAATACTATGTGGTATTATATATTATATATATATAGTATTGAAATTATATACACTGATTCTTCTCACTTTATTTTTCTTCAAAATTGTTTTAGTTATTCTTTTTTAAAAATTAGTAAATGTTAGTGGAATACAGAGTAATAAAGCTTTTGCTATCACCAATGTGCACCTATTACATTGTTTTTGGTTACACTTACATTAATTTACATAATTTATGAAACACTTTGATCAATATGTAGTAAAATTTGTACCCAATTATGGCTTATATTACCACTTTTCCCATGTATTCATGAAGTTATATTATGTAATTTGAGATTGTCCTATCCCCTTTTTTAACCCTCTCTATTATTTCCCTTTCCCTTCCCCACTTCCACAATCTTTGCTTCCCCTGGCTAGATCCCTTTCCCTTTCCTTTCATATTTTCCCTTCTAAGATAAGCCTGCTTGTTCATATATGTATGTGTGGGGGTATATATATATATATGTTTATATACATATATAGTTATATTTTCTTCCTTTAAGTTAGCTTTAGCTTCCAGATATGAGTGAAAAAACATATGATATTTCTCTTTTGGGGCCTGGATTTGTTCACTTAAGATGATATTCTCCAGTTCCATCCATTCTGCTGCAAATGACATTATTTCACTCTTTTTCACTGCTGAGTAATATTCCATTTTGTATATATACCACACCTTTTTATCCATTCCTCTGTTGATGGACATCTTGGTTGATTCCATAATTTTGCAACTGTCAAGAGTGTTGCATTAAACATGGAAATGCAGGTGTCTCTGTTGTATGCTGATTTATCATTCTTGTTTTAGCTATTCTAATTTATTTGCTTTTCATATGAATTTTAGAATGAGTTTGTATTTATTTAGAATGAGAATGTATTTACAAAAATCTTTCTGGGATTTTGATAAGAATTTTATTAAAATTGTATAAATTTAAGAAGAACTGACAATCTTACAAAACAGTCTTATATTAGTTGATGAACATGATTATTTATTTAGGTCATATTAGATTTATGTCATCAGTTTTTATAGTTTTAAGGTATGTCATGTACTTTTTTCTGTTTTAGATTTTCTCCTATTTTGTATATTTAAGTACATTATTATTATTATTATTATTATTATTATTATTATTATTATTATTTTTGTTTTTTTTAGACATTATGTATCCCAGGTAGACCTAAAACTCATAATCTTCCTGCCTCAATCTTCCAAGTGCTGGGATTACAGATGTGTGCAACTATACCTGGTAGTATATTATTTTTAATTTTGGTATCCACATGCTCATTGTTGGTATGTAAAAATATGATTGATGGTCATGTGTTCTGTTACCTTGCTGAACTAATATATTTTCAGGAGATTTTATTTTGTATTTAGTTTTTTAGATTTCCTAGGATTTTATCTTTAGACAATCATGTTATTTGCAAATAATGGCAATTTTCTTTCTTTCTTTTCTCTCTGTGTGTCTTTTACTTCCCTATTTTGCATTTTCTCCTTTCTTCCTTTCTTCCTTTCTTTTTTTCCTTCTTTCCTTGTCTCTTTCTCTCTCTCTCTCTCTCTCTCTCTCTCTCTTTCTTTCCTTATAAACAACATTTATTTACACACAGTTCTGGAGGCTGCGAAGTGCAAGATTAAGATGCAAGGACATTTCTTATCTCATGAAGGTTTTCTGCTTCACTGATGGTAACTTCTCATTCTGTCTTTATGTGGTATTAGAGACAAACTAGTTCTCTGGGGACCCTCTTATAAGTACACTAATCTCATCATGAGGGTGCAACCCGTATGACCTAATCACCTCCCAGAGGCCCCACCCCTAAACCATCAGTTTGGGGACTAGCATTTCAACATATGAATTTTTGTTTATTCATTTATATTTATTTTTTTACTTATAGATATTAGTGGGGTACAGATGAATGTCATTTTATATATCCATTATGCAAACTGTTAAATCAGTTTTACTTACACATCCATCACTTTACATCTTTTACACAAGAGCATGAATGAAAGAAAAAAATAGGAATTTTAATTAATATGTAATGGCAGTCATACGCAACCATGGGTTAAACATTGTTTTCTTCCCCTCTTTTTCTTTCTCTTTCTTTCTTTCTTTCTTTCTTTCTTTCTTTCTTTCTTTCTTTCTTTCTTTCTTTCTTCCCTTCCCTTCCCTTCCCTTCCCTTCTCCTTCCTTCCTTCCTTCCTTCTTTTCCTTTCTTTCTTTTCTCTCTTTCTTTCCTTCCTTCCTCCCCCCCTCTTTCTTACCTTTGCATTTCCAATTACAAGAACCCCAGGCATTATGTTGAGTAACAATGGTGATTCCCTAATTTTAGAGGGGAATGCATTAATTTTTTTAACCATTAAGTAAAATGTTAGCTACAGATATTTTTTATTGTTGTTGTTAGGTGCCCTCAAGTCGGTATCCGACTCATAGCGACCCTCTGTACAACCGCGGAAACACTATTGTCAGTGCTTCTCTGCTGTTCATAGGGTTTGCAATGGCAGATCGATTTTTGGGAGGGGGTTGCCAGGTCCTTCTTCCAAGCCTACAGCTTCTGGTGTTCCCAAGAGGTCTCCCATCCAGGTACTAACCAGGCCTGACCCTGCTTAGCTTCCGAGATCTGACGGGATCGGATGCCACAGGGCTACAGCTGCAGGCCCGATATTCTTTATGGATGCTTCTTATCTATCTAGTGAAGCTGTCCTCTATTTCTATATTTCTGAGAATTTTTGTCATGGATGGATATTGAACTTTGTAAATGCTTTTGCATAAATTGGTATGATTTTATGATTTTTCTTCCTTTAGCCTTTTAATGTGACAGATAAAACCAGCCTTATATCCCTTAGATAAACAGCAGTAGGTCATGGTGTATAATTAATTTTATATATAGCTGAATTATATTTTCTATAACACCGTTGAGGATTTACATATCTCAGTCGTGATATGGACATTGGCATTCAGCTGGTTTTTTTTTGTAATATTTTTGATTGATTTTTGATATCCGGGTGATACTAGCTCCATAAAATGAATTGGGAAGTGTTCCCTCCTCTTCTATTATCTGGAAAAGATTGTATAGAGTATATGTTAACTAGCCTTTGGCTCTTTTGTAAAATTACACAATGAAACCATCTGGGCCTGGAAATTTTTTAAATAGGATCATTTAAATTATTAATTTGATTTCTTTAATGATAATAATTTTATTTAAATTATCTATTTTATATAGGATATATAGGGTAGCTTATGTTTTGCAAGGAGCTGATTCAACTAATCTAAGGTGTCAAATTTATGTCTGTAGAGTTGTTCATGGTATTCTTTTTATTATTGTTTAGATATTCGAAACCTGTTGTGATATCTCTAGTTTTACTCATTTATTGATCATTTGTATCTTATCTCTTTTTCTCTTTGTCAATATTTTTTGATACTTCTCAATTTTATTATTCCTTTTATTAAAAGCTCTTAATTTAGTTGAGTTTCTATATTGCTTCTCTGTTTTAATTTTTTTGATTTCTACTTTTTTTTAACTTCCTTTCTTATATTTATTTTGTTCTTCAGAGTCCTTGAAATAAATGCTTAGATTATTGAGGTTTTTTAAAATCTAACCTAAGTGTAGGGTCACTCACCGTGCTTTCAGCACTGCGTTACCAATGTCTCACATAAATTGACATTCTGTATTTTCATTTTCATCCAGTTTGGTGTATTGTTTTATTTCAGTTGAGATTTCTTCTTTGGCCAAAGGATCATTTGGAAATGAATTGTTTAGTTTCCAAGTGTGTGGATATTTCAATGATCTTTTTGCTATTGATGTCTAATTTGATACAACTGAGGCTGAGAACATACTCTGTTATAATTTCAAATCTGATAAACTGAGATTTATTTATGGTCCAGCATATCAATTTATTTTAGTATATGCTTCATGGACACTTGAAAAGAATGTGTGTTATGCTGATACATGGTTGTTGTTGTTGTTGTTGTTAGGTGCCGTCGAGTCGGTATCCGACTCATAGCGACCCTCATAGGGTTTTCAATGGCTGACTGTTTCGGGATACATGGAGTGTTCCATAAATGTTAGATAGATCCTACTGCTGAAGTGTTCTATATCCTCGCTGGTTTTTTAGTTGTCTATCAATTTTGAAAGTGGAAGTCTCCAAATGTAGTTGTGGTGATGTGTTCTTTCCCTTTCAGTTCAACCAATTTTCTTTTCACCTGTTTTGTTGCTCTATTTTTGATGAATACACATTAGGGTTGCTATATTTTCTCCAGAGATTCATCCTTTATTATATAATATTTCTCTTAGGGAAAGGACCATTATATAATAAATATATGTTAACACTAAAATTTATATATGTGTATATTTGCTCTAAAAACTATCTGATCTCTTATTAATATAGCCAGCCTTTTTGATTAATGTCTGCATAATATATCTTTTCCCACATTTCCACCTGTATGTATCATTATGTAGGCAACAAGAGTATTTTTGTCTTTAGTTTTCAGGTGGTTGAATATGAGATAATTTAGTTGGTTTTCTTCAGATTTATCTTGCTTGGAGTTTGCTCAATTTCTGAATCTGTAGACTTACATTTCTAATGAAATCTGTGGGCCTTTTCAGCCATTCTTTCTTTTCTTTTCTTTCTTTCTTTCTTTTTTTTATGTGCATACTGGGAACTTGAACCCAGGACATCATGCGTGCTTTCTGCAAGCTCTCAACCACTGAGCTGTACCCCTAACCCAATTTTTACTTAGTATTTTGAGACAGGAACTCACTAAGTTATACAGACTGCCTCCGGCCTTAAACTTGCCATCCTCTGACCTCCACCTCCCAAGTCTCTAGGATTAAAGGTATGTTCCACCTGAGCTGGCTCAGCCATTATTTCTTTAGCACTGTTTTAGCCTTGATCTTTCTCTTTCTTTTCAGTGAAATTTCAGTGACTGTTAGCACCTCAGTTATGGACCCACATATCCTTGAGTCTCTTTTTACTGTTGTTTTTAGTCTAGTTTTGCTCTGGTCAGATTGTGAGGTGTGGAAGGGAGGGCTATTTAGTACTACTCTTTGGATATGAAAATTCAGACTCCCTCCTCACTCAACTTTTTCTTAAACTATGTCAGTGTGGATGTTGAGGGGCTTCTTTACAGCTTTTTGATGGTGGGATTATAGGCAAACCATTTGGCGTTTACAGGTATGGGTGAGGTTTGCTCTGGTTTTTGGCTGGAGTGGATCAACTATTGTCAAAAAGTTTTCAGTCTTGATAGACTGCTCTTTTTCTGGTGATTTTGCTAAAAGAGAACATTTTTGTTGATTTTTTTTTTATTCTTCCTTTAACATATCCTGGTTGCTGGCTTCTTCAGCTCCAATTCTGGGAATTCACCATCTCTTTTGGTGATGGAGGCATATATAGAGATTTCTAAGTTGTTTTTCTTCTTCTATAACACTTTTATATTCTCTTATGTTAGTTTTATCTATAACATCCAGGGCTTTTAGTTGTATTTAGTGGAAGTGATAAAGCAAGGGGCATTTAATCTTTCTGATATCTTTTTGATATCCTTAATACTGCTTGTACATTAACATTAAACAACTTATTCTGTATTTGATAACACAGGTGTTTAAAAAACACAGACTTTAGTGACTAAAATGTTAAATTTTAAATCATGAATCTCAAATATATGGCAATCCCTTAAAAGGAACACTTATTTTTGATTTCTTGTCTATTTCTCACTGGAAATGCCACAGGAAAAATTGATTATTTCTGAAAAAACTTGGGTTTCCTGCCAATTTCATTGAATAAAATCCAAATATAGAAATTACACAACAGGCTATAACTTATTCTCATTTTTTGTTGCTAAGATAATATCAATAAACATTTAATTTAAAATCATGAGAAAATGATCACAAAATTTTAAGTTCATGATAAATTCTATAAATTTTATTATTTCCTTTGTTTATCTTATAATTTGGGTACAGATAATGCTTGGATAATATTATTTCATATGGTACATAATGACTAAGCAGACTTAGAAGTGAAGTGAGTGACAAACAAATGAAAGACATTGAAACTACAAGATGAAAAGATTACGTACTTCTAAATAATTCAAGAGGAAGTATTGAAATTCAAATGACAGAAGCATAAAATTGAAATAACACAAAAGGTTTTACAAAAAATATAGGAAGTATGTAAAAGGACTTAAGAAGATATGTAGAATTAACTTAATGAAGAAATCCTTAGACTTGGGTTTACTGTGTAAAATTATGGAATTAAATGTAACACAGTAAATTGAATAATATGAATAAAATGAATATTGTTTCTGAGTCCTGCCATTAACTTTTAGAAGGAGAAAGTTTTAAATATACATTGTGACAGTGTTGGAGAAGGAATTGTGTATCCATCAAAAAGTTTTAACTAGGTGCTGCACCTTTCTTTTGCCCAGAAAGAAAAGATGATTTGGATATATAATGCATATGTACCACAGCATACACACACACACACCTCTTCTCTCCCCCAACACCTACCATAATGAAGCTTGATAAGCAGAGATTAACTTCTAAGAATAAGTCTAGTTTATGATGGTATGATGAAAAGGTTGCTATTTGTCACCTTTTCTTGAACCTGCTCTTCTAAGGAAATGTGTTTTATAAACAATGTGCTCTCTAAGATTTAAAGGATTTTTAAGCCAGGTGCAATAGTGCATGCCTGTAATCCCAGTAACTCATCAGGTTGAGGCAAGAAGATTGCAAATTGGAGGCTAGAGGCAGCCTGTGTAACTTAGTAAGACACTGTCTCAAATTTTTTTTTTAAAAAAAGCAGAAAATGGGCTGAGGGTGCAGCTCAATGGCAGAGCACTTGTAAAGCATACGTGGAACCTTGGGTTCAAAATCCTAGTACTAGAAAAAATAAAATAAAATAAAGGACTTCACGTGCACCTGCACACACACACACTCAAATGGTATTTCCATATGTTGATGCAAATTTTATTCACAGAAATGAGTGGAACTATCCACATTGAAAAATGAACAAAGAATATGATCCAGTGGCTTTAAAAGAAGAAAAAGAAATGAATTATGTGCATAAAAAAAATCACTGGATAGGTGAAGAGGAAATCAAGCACTATTAAAATGAAATATGCTAATGAAAGTTTGAGATGGAAAAATTTTTCTCGAGGAAAGTTTCTCAGTATTCATCAGAAGCCTTAAAAACCCTTTGTTCCAGTAATTAGATTTCAGAGAATTATCCTAAGAATATCATCAGAAAAATAGAAAATTTTAAAGAGCTTGCATCAAAATGTTTATAAAAATTCTTATATATTTTCTTATTTATTCTTTAAGTTTTCATTATTCTGCTTTTATTTTTTATATTAGGCAACCAAAAGTATTAATTCTCAATTTGTTTTCAAAAGCATCTTAAAGAATGAAATGTTTAATTAATTTAAACCTTATATAATGGTCAGTCAAATGTCAAATATTATTTTGTTTATTACTTCTCAGGCAGGAAATTCCGTCAACTTTTCAACAGAAAAGTTTTAAATTGTAGAAAATAGAAATTGTAATAAAAGCACAACTGATAAAGGAAGAGGCTCTGTCTACTTAAAATACAAGGCCACCTGCTATGGGGATCCAGAGGTATTGGTTTAGATTGCAGCTCTGTTACTAACCTTAGACAAGTCTCTTAATCCTTCTTGGAGACAATCTTCTTTTTATTAATAAAGGCATAAAATTTTGTCATTTTTAATAGGTCAAAAACAATTCCATACTAGCCATTTCTTATCCAACCTAATAAAAGGAGTAATTGATTTTCTCCCATACTAGCGATCTATGCATTCAATTTGAAGGTAATATTCTGTCTAAAAAAATAGGTAGTTTCTTCTTATTCAAATGATTTTTCTTTTAGTAGGCAAAGGAGATCCTCTGGCCATTCAGAAACTTTTTCATATTGACTAGTGAAATGGTTAGCTGAGGAAACCTAGAATGTTCCCTTGCATTTAACAAGTATTTTCCTGGCTTATAATCTCATTTTAGATATTGATGCTTTTAAAATACTAGTAGGGTACTAAATTAAAAAAATTGTTACACATTCAGTTAATCACATACATTTCCAAGAATAAATGTGAAGAAGTTTATGAATAAATTAGTCAGTATGAGTATTGAGCATTTAAAATTGTATTATTTTCAGACTCTATGGCCTAAATTTCATGTTTGATGAAATGAAGGAAAAGAAAATAAAGAATGGAAACAAAAATTGCTTACAAAGATACACAAATTCTAAAATTTAAAATATATTTAAAATAATACTATTTCATTCATTTACAGTTTCAATAAAGTTCCATAGTTTTATGTGCTTTCATTTAGGGGTAAGAATGAATGAGTTTATTGATATTGTGTGAATGCCCTAAGAGAAACAGTAATAGATACGGAGTCATCACAGGGAAAATCTGGAATTCAATTTCTATACTCCTAAAGTATACTAAAGGAAGGAGGCAGGGAGATTCAGATAACCTCATAAGCTGAGAATATTTATTGTCTCTCAAGTAAGAATCACACTTCCTTGGGAAATACCTATTTATAAAATAATCCAGATGTTGGAGACAGTGTTATTAGTCAAAGTTTAGACCTTAGGCTTTCTCTCTTCTTCCCTCTACCTAGGACTTGGTCCTGATTATGCTGGGTCATCTCAAGTTGGAAGAATGTCATTGGCAACACACTAGAATCAGTATAAGTGCGTTTGATATCTTATATTCCATTCCAGTGGAGACAAACCAAAAGAGATAAGAATTTCTCTGAATTTCTATCAGGCGTTTCTTAAGCATAGAGCTGATAATCTACTGAAGAAGCTGTGGGGCTATATCTAGTCTTATTCCCTATCTTGAGACTGTCTGCTTTGAAGAAGCCTGTCATGGAGTGTTTAAAAGAAACTGTTTTGCCCCAGTCTTTGACAAGTAATTCCAATTTAAAAAGAGAGCAGTGAGTCACTCTTCATAGGGTGGACACAGAAAAGGGACATTTGACCCACAAAGGGCAGAGTCTATGGGACTAAATGATGGTGTGGTCAGTAGAGAGCTGGTCAAGTAGCAAGTCAAAGAACACCTAACCAATCCTTGCTATACCGATAAACAGGTCCTCTCAGCAACAAGGAAATCTTCTGAAGCCAAAACCCTTAAGAGGATGACAACTATGGTGTATTCATGCTGCTGCTTAGCCATATTAAATGGGCCACAGGCAGTCATGTACTTTGAGATTGCTTGCACCATGACAATAAACTCTGCAAGGCCCACAGTCACAAACCTACAGGCAAAAAAATATGTTATGTTTCCAAGGATTTGATCCTACTAACCACAGGAACAGGAGAAAGGGGCTGATGACAGAAGGCAGGACATTTTACTGTAGCCCCTCTCCACATTCTTAGGAATTAGCTAAAGCTTCTTTTCCATGTGTTTGGAATATAATCTAGAAATTCAAGTTCCAATCATTCCAAAAATAATACAAAAATTCTTTCCCCTTCTTTCCTCTCTTCTTTATTTTCTCCTATTCTTTTCTTCTCCTTTTTCACTCTTCTGGTTCCTGGAAATGTTATTGTTGTTAGGTGCCAGGAAGTCCAACTCATAGTGAATTCATAGGGTTTTCAATGGCTGATTGTTTTGGGATTGTGTTGGGAGTGGACCTCCATGTCTTTCTGATGTATGTGTGGTGCTGAGGATCAAACCTGGGTCCTCAGAGAGTGCAAAGAAGTACTCTACCAACTGAGATCAACCCCAGCCCAAAGCATTATTTTGGTGACAAGAAATCAAACGCAGGCTGTGATGGTGAGAGCACTGAATCCTAATCACTAGACCACCAGGGAAGTTTACTGGAAATGAGTTGCAGAATAATATCATCTTAATGAAGCTTCTCATATTTTTCAAATTGCGAACTCTAATGACTAACGAGGCCTGCAGCTATACCACTGTGGAATCTAATCCTGTCAGATCTTGGAAGCTAAGCAAGGTCCAACCTAGCTACTACTTGGATGACAGACCTCCTGGGAACACCAGGTGCTGTAGGCTTGGGAGGACCCAGCAACCCAGTCCCCCAAAACAATCAGCCATTGAAAATCCTATGAATAGCAGAGAAGCACTATCAATATTGTTTTGCCTGTTGTGCATAATAAGGTCACTATGAGTTAGACACTGATTCAATGGTACCTAACAACAACAATGACTAAAGAAATGCTGATAGGATCCTTAATAAAGATACATTTTTTAGTTCATTTGCTTCTTAAAAGCAAATGCATTAAGACAGTACAGGTCAGGGAGCTGTGTGCATTAAATGTGATGAGTATGGATATTGCCTCCGGCTTAGACCTGTCCAATCACAAATGGACTTCTTCAGTGGGCTCCTTATGCATCCCACTTACCAGATGAAGACTTGAGTACTTAAAGCTAAAATTCTAAAATTTAGTTCTCGAAACTTAAATTGAGTTTGTTTATCATAAGAAATATCAGACTGTCCATTACTGTGGAGGACAAAGACTACATGCATTTGACAGTTGTGCAAGTGTCAGTTATTTTCATGGAAAAAGTGTTATGGAATCCTTCCTTTTTCTTTATAAGAACTACAAAATAAAGTTTTAAGCAGGTTGAATCTTCTGTTGTTCAACTTGAGTGATTTCTGAAAAACTATAACAAAATATTCAAGAGTTATTTGATATATATATATGTATTTTAAATTGAGACAATATTTTAAAATTTACAGCTTTTCTGAGTGTGTGTGTGTGTGTGTGTGTGTGTGTGTGTGTGTGTGTACTTATATGCATGTATACATACTATCTGTGATAGAATATGCTAGGTAGGAAGAAAGGGAATAAAGAGGCCTCTGCATCCACCTATTTCCCAGCCATTTGCTTTCCAGGCATGTGCTCCACAGCCACCTGAAATATGAAGATCAATATTAGCTCCCTCTGAGACAAATGCCTTGATCTAGTGGTGAGTCCTTCCCTGAAAGGAGTAAACAGAGGATTAAAATCACCCCTGCATTTAGCCATGAAGGATGATAAAGACCATGTGAGACATACCCCACCTCCAGCAAGTGAAAAGGACATTGTTTAGGGGAACCTGCTCCCTTATCAAATCATAGCTGTCAAGATTCCCCACCTTGGGAAACATCCACGCCTGGTCCTGTACTTTAAAAGGCATTGGGGAGGCAATCGGCCCATTCCAGGCACAGACCCCAGGAATGTTTTCTCTTCCCCTGAAGGACCAAAGTTTACAATAAAAAACACATGTGATCTCAGCTCGAGGTGGTAGTTGCCTGTCTTCATATCTTGAAAATGTACTATCTTTTTTTTTTTGCTTTCTTTTTATTTTATTTTATTCCAGTATGGGGTTTGAACCCAGGACCTCACACTTGCATGCTTTGCAAGTGCTGTACCACTGAGCTGCATCTTCAGCCCATTTTTTTTACTTTTTGAGACAGGGTCTGGCTAAATTATGCAGACTGCCTCTAATCTCGAACTTGTGATACCTCTGCCTCCACCTCCCAAGTTGCTGGGATTACAGGAGGCGCCACTGTGCCCAGCTTTGTACTGTCTTTAATATCTATATCTGTATGCTCTATGTTTAATAAATTTGTTTATTTTTCCTATTATAATTTCTGTGTCTCATATAAATTATTTTATATGCTGAACACACAAAAAACTAAGGTTCTGTCTGGTGTACCACGAAGGGATCTGCTGCAAGTCCCCCAGTGATGCCTTCTGGACCTGCCGGATAGGATATGCTGACTCACCCTCCCAGTAACCTCTGTATATGTGTGTGTATGTGGGGGTGTGTGGATGTGTCCGTATACATACTTGGAGAAGATATATCTGTTTATGTACATGTTGTTGTAGTTGTTGTTAGGTGCCCTTAAGTCATGTCCAACTATTAGCAACCCTCATAGGGTTTTCAATGCCTGATTGTTTTGGGATTGCCTCTGGAGTGGATTGCCATGTCCTTCTCCCATTTTTGTGGTGCTGGGAATCAAACCCGGGACCTCAGAGACTGCAGAGCAGTGCTCTACCAACTGAGCTAAATCCCAGCCCATTTATGCACATACATATCCCTTTTTTCTGTATAAAGTATATATAGCTTTATTACATTCACTTGTAAATCCATATTTTATGACAAAATATTCAGTTTTCCTTGCCTTGAGAATCTAAAAGTTTTGATTTTCCAGAAATGATACTTTAAAAATAGAAAATAGACAAAAACATATACTGTATAGAAGTTATAGGGGTCTTTCATATGAATTATCATTGAATTTCCATGTGTGTTTACTTGTTTGAATTTGGAATTTCTATAAAAAGTAGCTTCTGGTCTTCCTTAAGACTATCCACCTATAAATCTAACTTTCTAAGAAATAGATAAATAGAATCTTGTTTTAGAAAAATATTTGCATATCAAAATGAAAACACTAGAGTTGTTGTTAGATGCCATTGAGTTGGGTCCAACTCACAGCAATCCTAGGTACAATAGAATGAAAACCTCCCTGACCCTCTGCCATGCCCAGCACTATTGCCAGTGCTTCTCTGTTACTCACAGCGTTTTCAATGGTGGATTGTTGTGGGAGTGGGCTTCTAAGTCCTTCTCCCTAGCCTACAGCATCTGGTATTCCCAGGTGGTCTCCCATCCATGGACCAACCAGGCTGACCCTCCTCAGCTTCTGAAATCAGGTGGGATCAGATGCCAGGGTGCTATGGCTGCCAACAAAAACTAGAGTAGATTTCCATTATTCTAAAATTTAAAAAAATATGTCAGAGATATGGTCTGATGTTCAATGAATACATATGATGTAAGCTGAACTGGTTTGGATCAGTGAGGAGTGTGTTAAGGTGCAACATGTAGAAAACCCAGTTAATGATGGCTTAATCTTTCACACACACATACACACACACCTATGTATTTCTTTTTCAAGAAGTTTTTAAGGAGGGAGTCTAGAGCTAAGGCAGTAGGTCCTCAGTACCACCAAGGATCCAAGCTTCTTCTATCTTCCTATTTCTCCAACCATGTTGGGTGTTTCATTCTCTTATGGTGCCAAGATGGTTGCTGTAGCCCCAGGTGGCACATCAGCTTCCAGATAGAAAGAAGCAGGAAGAAGAAAAGACTGAAAAAGTGCTAAGGAATGTTTTTCAGCTGAGTTTATCCCTTGAAAATGTTTCTCAGATGCTTCCATCTTCTCATTGACCAGAGTTGGGTACCATGACCAGTAGGGATGCTGGAAAGGGGAGTGGTTTAGCTTGCTGGCTCCAATAGAAGAGAAGGTGACTGTGAATGGCCTTGGAGGGTGAGTATAAATTCAGTATCTGCACCTCTGTTCAACTCGACTTTCTGTCAGTGGTCACCACTAAGCTAATGAAACACAACAGGAGAAATCCTTTCTTTGAAGGCTTTGTGTTAAAGGATAAGCTTATTTTTATTTTTTTAAATAAAAATATAGCCAGAAACCCCAAAGAAGCTAGAAACATAAGGGCATCCTTACACCACAGAATACTACAACTGCATTTTTTATAAGACATAATACCCCACATTTTCAATATTAAATTTAAGGCCTCACATTCTTTAAGTCATTTTTATGTTTTATATACTTAAGCTTTCAACAGCAAAATAGGCATTACTATCTATTTCTATTTTTGACAAATATGTCCAGAAAGTAATTACTTCAATATAAAACAATCTGTTCACTGGCCTTCATGCTGAATTTATGAGCAGTGTTTCTCAGTGTAATATACTGTATAAGTTAAGAAAAATGACAAATGTTTGACTGCATGCAGAACAGATGGCATACCTCATTAATTTAGTTTGACCACCTTATAGAAAGGTGTAGTTCTCTCAAACTTAACATATACAGTCATTTATTAGTATGGAGCCAGCAATGGTAAAATGCTGGACTGACATGATGTAGGTATTGCCTGTAACTACAAAGCCTAAAGAGGGTAATTCAATATTTTGATCATTGTTATTACCCCATTTTGATTTATTTTCATATTTTTAATTAAAAATACCTTTTATCTTTACTAACAACTACAAAGGAAAAAGACGTGTAGGTTAATCTTTTTAGATGTGAGTCTGAAGTATTTAATATGGAAGTTTGAAGCCTGGCACTGTAGTGCATGCCTGTAATCCCAGCAGTTCAGGAGGCAGAGACAGGAGGATCGCAAGTTGGAGACCAGAGGCAGTCTGCATAATTTGGCAAGACCCTGTCTCAAAAAAGTAAATAAATGGGCTGGAGGTACAGCTCAGTGGTCCAGCACTTGCAAAGCAGGCAAGTGAGAGGCCCTAGGTTCAACCCCTAGTATCATAAAAATAAATAAATAAATAAATAAATAAATAAATAAATAAATAAATAAATAAAATAAGTGGAAGTTTGAATTTGGTTATCATAGGATAGCAATTATTTACTGCTAGTTGCTTGTTGTTGTTGTTAGGTGCTGTCCAATTGGGTATGGGACTCATACTGATCCTGTGTACAATAGGTAAAACACTATTGTCAGTGCTTCTTGGCTATTCACAGGTTTTTCAGTGGCTGACTGTTTTTTGGGAGTGGGTTGCCTGGTCCTTCTCCCAAGCCTACAGCACCTGGTTTTCCCAGGCGGTCTCCCATCCAAGTACTAACCAGGCCCAACCGTGCTTAGCCTCTGAGATCTGACAGGATAGGTTACCACAGTGATAGGGCTGCAGGTGCTAGATGTTTAATTATTATTTATTCCTCCCTTCTCCTTCTGGATCAACATGCTGCTTTAGTTTGAGGCACTAATGTGCCTATAGTTCTTAACCAGTCTGACTAAAATCAGTACAGTACTAAGTACAAATCATTGATAGAATTTCTGGGAAAGGATTGTAGGGAGCAGATTTGGCTGCATACAACTTTTTCTCTTCTACCTTCATTTTCTGCCTTTTACCCTGCCTACATATAATGGTGATATAATACTCAGGGATGCATCTATTGTAGTACCAGGCGGATGAAAGTCATGTACTGAGGTGGGTGGCATCTGGAGCATTTGTTCAAGATTTCTTGTACTTTTTTTCATCATTCCTGGACTACTTAAAATTTTACTTCCTGTTATGTAAAACCTTATGTGTTAGCAGCAGTGTTTTGGAGAGCTTTCTTTTATGTGCAACTAAACACAATTTTCAATTGTTGTGATAACATAAAGGAGAATGTGTAGAGCCTAATGACAATTATTCTTCTTCATAGAACCCTGCTTTAACACAATGTCATAGATGTATTTGATGCTTTCATCAGACATGTAACAATCTAGGAAGCCTCAGTTGCTGTTAAAAATTACAATAGAAGCCTAATGTTGTGGCACACACCTATAATCCCAGTGAGTCAGGAGGCAGGAAAGAATGATTGCATATTTGAGGCCAGAGGCAGCCTGTGTAATTCAATGAGACCCTATCTCCAGATGGGTGGGAGTTAGCTCAGTTGGTAGAGTGCTGAGCTGCAGTCTCTGAGGTCCCAAGTTTGATTCCCAGCACTGCAAAAATGGGAGAAGGGCCTGGCAATCCACTCCCAAGGCAATCTCGAAACAGCCATTGAAAACCCTATAAGGGTTGCTATGAGTCGGATACCAACTCGACCGCACCTAACAACAACAACAATCTCAAGATAAAAAGTTAAGGGGTGGTCTGGGGGTGCATCCCACATGCAGAACATTTACAAATTGTGAATGAGATCTTGGGTTAAATAACAAATTACCCCCCCAAAAAAACCACTTAATTTAGATTTATTTTCACATCTTTAATTAAAAATACCTTTTACCTTTACTAAAAACTACAAAGGAAAAAGGCATGAAAGTTAATTGTTTTCTAAATATCAGTCTGAAGTATTAAATATGAAAGTTTGAATTTGGATATCATTGTTGTTGTTAGGTGCCCTTGAGTTAGTGTCCGACTCATAGCAACCCTATGTACAACAGACAAAATGCTATTGTCAGTGATTCTCTGATATTCACAGGGTTTTCAATGGAGAATTGATTTTTAGGAGTGGGTTGCTTTCCTTCTCCCACGCCTACAGCACCTGGTATTCCCAGGCAGTCTCCCATCAAAGTACTAACCAGGTGTGACCCTGTATAGCTTCTGAGATCTGCTGGGATTGGGCGCCATGGTGGTACAACTATAAGACAGCAATTACCGTCTTAATCATTAGATAATTTATAACAACAACAACAAAGCTCCTGTCTTTATCATTGGGTTCCCATATTTATAGGATGTAGTCTTTTCCAATAAACATAGAATATACTTAACAAATCTATCTTAATAGAGCCTTATTTGGATAACGTCCCTCTCCAAATGCTTTGCTTTCATAATTTGGATGTTTTCCCCATATACAGGGCTCATTTTAAGTTTTGAAGGATTATTTCAACAACAAAGCTATGATACAATTATAGTCTACTTTACTTACCATTGAATATATTAAATATATAAATGCTCACATGGAATAAGCCAAATCATAATGTCATGAGAAGTGCTAGGGTTATCTAAGTCCAAATTTAAATATTTACTATGATATCCTTTTGCCGTAAAATCCCTAACTTTAGTTGGGTTGTGGGCGGATGGTGATGATAATTTGGTTAATGAAATAAAATTTGTACAATTGAGAATACATACTAATAGGACTGCTTTTCTCAAAAATAGACTGTTGATATACATTATATATCCCTGTCTTGTGTTGCTTGTGTATCTAAATAGTGAATTTCTAATTAGCTGGCAAAATGCAGTAGCACAGTAAGTCCTTGTGTTGTACATCCACATGTGTTTTGTATTTCTTGTATTCATCTTGTAAATATTTTAACTTACACAGTTTATAAGCACCACAGGCCCGCTGTGGTATAATCGTACATCTGTAGGCCAGATTTTCCCCTTGGTTTCTGTTGAGCTTTCTTCATCCATCTATAAGACTGTTTGCAGCCATATTCTTTGGGAATTTTTGTGAGAATGAAGGGATAGACTAATACCAATAAAAGAACAGAAAGTCATTTTGTGCTCGTGAAGTGTTGTAGTTGGGTATGGAAAGTTGGCTGGGTTAGTGAGGCTGTTTTCTTCAGCATGAGACATAAGGAAGAATGAATGAGAAGGGCTCTCCTTTGAGGATTTTTCTATCTACTGTTCTTTTCATTCCTCATAGTAAAATGCAGAAGTATCTAAGTTTTACCTAGCAGGAAATTTTAAATTTTAGAAGATATCTGTCAATTTTAGGCTGCTGATGGCTGTTGAGTTTTCATGGTCTTTTGGTGTTAGGGGCACCAGTTTTTTATCCTGTAGTATTTAAAGCTGGAGGAAATTAATATGGGCTGAAGTTGTCAGATGAATATCAGAGCAGTTCAATTTTTACTTTATGTAGTTAGCCAGAAATTTTCACTAATTCAAACTTAATAAGCTTTTAAGTTAGAATTTTATGTTTTTGTTAGGTAATATTTCAGGTTTTATATGGAGCATTTTTCCAAATGGACATGCAGGGTTCCTGGCATGTGGAATGAGTGGTCTGCTATTTATCATATTGCTTTCTACATGTATATATTTGGACTCGTGCTTAAGTGAGGTTTCTGTTAGCCTTACAAGATGTTTCAAAAAGAGCCAGTCCATAACATGTTATAAGGCCTTTATGGTAGCATGGACAAAACTAGGTGAATACAAATTTTATTCTAGCTGGACTTGTTAGTAAAACCTGGCCTGACTTTGTCATTAACTTACTCTGAGTTAGCATTAATTTCTCAGTTTTAAAAATGAGAGAATGATTTGTACCTGTCTGTGAAGAGATGGTATTATGAGCAAGGGATTCATGATTGGCAGAACATTTTGCATTCTTAAAAAGCCATTTAAATACTAAATAATAGCATTTAATGTACTACTTAGGAGCTTGTTAATATATGTTAGAACACAGTTCATAATGGAAATATGATAAATGGATAGGTCTTGACAGGTGAAACTGCTCCTCAGTTGGATTTGCTGAAATGAAAAATTACTGTCTGGCAGCTTATCATTGTGCAACAGAGCCTGCTATCTGTCAGAGTTTATTTTGTACTTCCTATCATTTGTAGAAAGGGATGATGTCCCATGAAATGCTATTTGTATCCATATATTGGATGTTAGACATGATTTGATGTTGCAATTTTTAAAAACTATCAGAAACAGCCTTGCACATAGCAGAAGAAAGAAATAGAATGCGCTGGGTGCTAAGATAGGAGAGTTTGAAAATAATTTAATTAGATCAATGAATTTTATTTAGTATTTTCTCCAGATTACAATATCTAAAGAATTCCTACTTACCCTAAGCATTGAAATTCAGATGGAGCCAAGGAATAGTGTGTTACACACATGTATCTCTGATGCAGGAAGGTTGTAATGGAAGAAAAGGTGGACAAAGAATGAAGAGGCTCAGATTTCGGTCCAGCTCTGTCACATATAAGCTGTGTGACTTTGATGATCTTATCTGTGAAATGTGTAAGTTGTTGCTCTACTAATTGTTTTGGAAAACAAATATCATATGAGTGAGAGTTCAGGACAATATTATGTGATATGGTCTGGTTTTCAACTTCACCATCTCAAAAATCCGATTTATTGCATACTGAATGTGGATCTGTCTTTGGAGCTCATACACAAAATTCCTGAAATGAATGTACAAAAGCAGGATGTTTAATGAGAAATAGCACTATCTTTTAGCTGATTCTTCCCTAAAGGCAAAGTACTAGAAAAATCTGAGTATAATTAAAACCCAGTACAGATGGAATCAGTTTAAGTTGAATGACATCAGTCCAAGATACAAATCAAATGCTGCTTGTCCCTGGAACCAAAAACAACATGTCCTTGGACTGAAGCATACTCTGCCTTGGACTAGGTCTTGGATAACATTCACTTTTGACACTTTTCTAAACTTCTGCTTTTAACTCTGCTTCTGACATATATTCATTATGATTGATTTTAGTCATTTTATAGCCTGTTTTGCATGGCTAGCAGCCCTTTTGAATTCTTTGAAAATGACTTACCCCACCTCTCTCTGGAATTTGCCCTTGACTCTGAAACTTGCCACTGAACATTGAACAGCTGAAGTGAAAGGAAAACATGATGGAGTTAAAGAATTAACAGCAGATTTCAAAGAGTAGCTCAAGAAGAAAAAAATCAAATATTATAATGACATGGACAAAGAGCTAGAGATAGAAAACCAAAAGTGAAGAACATGATTGTTTTTTCTCAAGATTAAAGGATTGAAGAAAAAATTCAAACCTTCACTGGCAATAGTGAAGGATTCTACAGGAAAAATATTAAATGATGCAGGAAACATCAAAAGAACTTGGAAGGAATATGCAGACTCATTATACCAAAAAGAATTGGTGGATGACCAACAACTTCAAGAGCTTGTATATGATCAGGAACCAATGATACTAAAGGTTCGAGTGGAAGCTGCCTTGAAGGATTTGGTAAAATACAAGGCTCCAAGAAGTGATGGAATAATAATAGAGATGTTTCAAAACATCGATGCAGCACTGGAGGTGCTCACTTGTTTATGCCAAAAGATTTGGAAAAGAGCTACCTGGCCAACACACTGGAAGAGATCCATATTTGTGCTTAGGCTCAAGGAAGGTGATCTAACTGAATTTGGAAATTATTGAATGATATCATTAATATCACAAACAAGTAAAATATGGTTAAAGATTATTCAAAAGTGAGTGAGGAAGTATATGTACAGGGAAGTGCTGGAAGATCAAGCTGGATTCAGAAGAGGGCATGGAATCAGGGACATCATTGCTGATGTCACATGAATATTAGCTGAAAGCTGAGAATACCAAAAAGATGTCTATCTATGTTTTATTGACTATGCAAAAGCATTTGCCTGTGTGAATTACAATAAATTATGGATAAGATTGCAAAGAATAGAAATATCAGAACACTTAATTGTACTTGCAAGAAATTTGTACATGGACCAGGAGGCAGTTATTGGAACAGAACAAGGAAACATTACCTAGTTTAAAATCAGGAAAGGTGAGCATAAGGTCCATATGCTTTCATCATACCTCTTCAACTTCTATGCTGAGTAAATAATCTGAGAATCTGGACTTTATGAAGAAGAATGTGGCTTCAGGATTGGAGGAAGACTCATTAACAACATGTTTTACGCAGATGACACAACTTGGCTTGCTGAAAGTAAAGAGGATTTCAAACATTTACTGATGAAGATCAAATAACACAGACTTCAGTATGGATTGCACCTCAACATCAGCAAAAGCAAAGTCATTACAACTGGGTCAGTACACAGCTTCATGATATACAGAGAAAAAATTAAGGTTGTCCAAGATTTTGCTTTACCTGGTTCTATAATCAACACTTAGGGAAGCATCAGTCCAAAAGTCAAAAGATGCATTGCACTGGGTAAAGCTATTGAAAAAGACCTTTTCAAAGTGTTGTAAAGATATCACATTGTGGATGAAGGTGTGGATGACTCATTCCTTGCTATTCTCAGTCACATCATAAGGTTGTGAAAGCTGGACCTTGAGTAAAGGACACAGGAGACACAGGAGAAGAATTGATGCTTTTGATTATGGTGCTGGAGTTGAATATTGAATGTACCATGGACTGCCAAAAGTACCAGCATATCTGTCCTAGAAGTGCATCCAGAGTGCTCCTTGGAAGCTAGGTTTGCTAGACTGAATCTGATGTACTTTGGGCATCTAGTCAGGAGGGACCAATCCCTGGAGAAGGACATCATATTTGGGAGAGTGTCATTTCAATGAATAAAGGAAGATCCTTAACTAGATAGATTGACACAGTGGCTGCAACAATGGGCTTAAATTTTACAAAAGATCATGTGCCAGGCATAGAATCAGGAGTGTTTCCTTCTGTTGTACATAGAGTCGCTATGAGTTAGACTTGACTTGAGGGCACCTAAGAAGAACAGCAGCATCTCTCTCTCTCACCTATTATATGGTGATTTTATAACTTAACATTCAGAAGGAAATCTTATCTCTCTTATTTTTAAGTTATTTGCAGACCTTTTCAATGCAACCCCTCTCCTACCATTGCTTCCCATATTAGTTTAACTTCAATATTTAGAGAACTCAGATCTAAGACAGATCTCTATTCACTCAACTTATTTATTTTTGGCAGTTCTTGATGTTTAAGAAACAACTAGACTTCTCATATTTCATTCTTCATCTGTAGAGAATAATCAAATTTCTTTTCTTTTCTGTTTTGTTTTGTTTTGTTTTGGTACTGGGAGTGAATCCAGGGTCTCAAGCTTGCATGCTTTGCAAGTGCTGTACCACTGAGCTGCACCCCCAGCCCATTTTTTACTTTTTTCTTTTTTTTGAGACAGAGTGTTGCTAAGTTACACAGACTGCCTTCTAGTCTCTTACTTGCAATCCTCCTGCCTCTGCCTCCCGAGCTCCTGGGACTACAGTGGTGTGCCACTGCACCCAGCTCAAATTTCTTTTAAATACTAGCTAAGCAATGGAGGAGAAATAGCATTGTATTTTTAATACAGTCCAGTAACAAGACCCAAAAACACAGAGTGAAACCTTAAGGAACCACTCCAGATGTGTCATTCTCATCAATTTAGATTAACTTAGAATACTAAGGAAATTTTTCCTTTCTCAGGGTCTTCTAGGAAAATGAAAAAGTATGGTTTTTAAAAGCTTCAGTGTGAGAGAAATCTGTTTGAAGCTTCTGAAACTCATTGTTCAAATTATTCAGTCTTATCATTTACTCCAGTAATTAGGTAATGTTCTATTAGTGTAGTTAAATAACCACAAGAAGAAAGGAGTTAATGAAGTTTCACAAATATTCTTCACCTCCACTATGCTGAATTTCAGCACTGGTGTATTCAGGCATCTGCTGATCTGATTTGCAGGCTCTTAGCTTGACCTAGAATCTTCTGCTGTTCCAGAACCTCCTTCCTTTGACCATGTTTCCCCTCTAGATACTTGGGAAGCATATATTCTCCATCTATTACCCCTAACTTTACTTTTTTTTCCCCCAAGTATTGAAGGTTGAGCTTAGGGCCTCATGGGTGCTAGGCAAGTGCTCTACCTCTGAGCTGAACCTCAAACCCCTTTTTCATTTTGAGACAGACTCTCACTAAGTTGTGCAGGATGCTTCTAGCCTCAAACCTGCAATCTTCCTGCCTCAGCCTCTCAAATTACTGGGATTACAGACATGTGCCACAGAGCCTAGCTTGCCTCTAACTTTCTATGAAGCATAACTTTCCATTTCCCTATAGTTTGAGGTTGTGAGGGCTCCTTCTGATCAAATCCAGTAACTGTCACCATGGCCTGGCTGTGGTTCTGCTCCTAGCTAAAATGTCAGCAACCTCAGGGAAGAGGGAGGAATTACCAGTGAAGCCGGAGCATCTCTGACAGAACTTCCTAGATAGACATCTTTTGATCTGGCAGGCTTTCTTCTGACAACTTTTCTCAGATACTTGGAACAGAGGTTTGAATTGTGTCTACAGGTGTTGTGTTTATGACAGCAGTTCCAAGCAAATAAAAACAAAAATAACTGAATCTGACATTAAAACCAGATCTTTTCCTTCCTATGGCAAAAAGATGGAATTTGGAATGTCCATCACAATGAGAACTCTCTCCTCCCATTAGTATATGTGCTACTTGTCTAGGATATTCAGGATGTCTTTCCTTCAAGGACTCTCCGCAAACATCAATTTCAAACATAGATCACATAATTCTTCTGTTTGCATCATTTAGATGACTTTCTGTTGAAAATAGACTTGTTGTGATGATGATCGCTTATATCCTGTCGTTCCAACATTCCTCAGAGCTCACTCTTCTTTGCTCACGAGGCTCGAGCCATGCTCATTCCCTTGCAATTCTCAAATATTCCACAGGCTCAGGGCTCAAGGATTTCTTGTGTTTCTTCTGCCTGGAATTCTATCCCTTCTACTTGTCACCTGCTTCCTTATCATCAGACACCAAATTCTACATCTCTTACTAACTCTTCCCATCACAAAATTTTCTATTGCATTGCTGTATTCTCTAGTTTTAAAAGAACCTGTCATTATTTGGACTATGTATTTATTTATTGTTTTATTTAATGAGTCAGTTGACAATAGCAATTACATTTAGATGTTATATCTGTTTCATTCCTCAACATTACGTTTGGCAAATACTAGGTGCACAATAAGTATGTTAACAAAAAGTAAGTCTAAGATGCCACTTGGAACGAATTTTTTTTTCCCATGCTGCTTTCATGAGTAGCATCTAGAATGCTTCGATGTTTGGTAAAATCCAACAGTTTAATTCATTGCTGTATCAAATTGAAGACTCTTTTTAAATATGTTGGTATATGAATATTAATGCATTTTCTTTAACTGCTCAAAATTTATATGCATAGTGTATCTTCTGGAGATTCATTAATATATATGTGTATTAACTGACTTTTCCCTTTGGTATAATGTAGACGTGCCTTCAGCTATAGCCCTGTGGCATACGATCCCATCAGATCTCGGAAGCTAAGCAGGGTCGGGCCTGGTTAGTACCTGGATGGGAGACCACCTGGGAACACCAGAAGCTGTAGGTTTGGGAGAAGGACCTGGCAACCCCCTCCCAAAAATCAATCTGCCATTGAAAACCCTATGAACAGCAGAGAAACACTGACAATAGTGTTTCCCCTGTTGTACAGAGGGTCGCTATGAGTCGGATACCGACTCGACGGCACCTAACAACAACAACAATAATGTAGACAGAATATGTTTGATGTTCCATTCCATCTTCAACAGAAGTCTTTGTATTAAAAGGCAAAAAATATATGCAATCTGAAGAGAAAAGAGAGTATTTATTTTTAAAATGTATTTTGTAAGGCAAAAAATATATGCAATCTGAAGAGAAAAGAAAGTATTTATTTTTAAAATGTATTTTGTACATACATTGGTATGTAATTAATTATACTGATCATATACACTGAAGATGTCATGAAAAATGGGAACTTACCTTAGAAATGGGTTTGGTTAAATAATCCCAGGGGTCCCTCCATTCTTCTCACTGTTTCCTTTTTAAATCTTTACTCATCCCTCCCCAAAGCTTCATAGCATATTGTATCATTCATTGACATAATCAATACATGTATATCATAGTAATTCAAATGATAACCCCAGCATGTTTCTTAAAACTTCTCTCAAATTAAAATCTATGATTTTTCTCCAAACTGAGAATTTTTTGGTAAACAGCTTTCACTTTTATGATAGTCCTCTTCATGTTAGGACAGCTGTTCCTCTAAATTGGCCCCACACTGCAATTTAAGACTGAAAATTTTGTGTTAGAAAGGAAAACAAATTCTGATGATATTACATTTCAAGAGGGTAGTGTACATACATTAGCAATTTTAAGGAATTTACTTTGTGCTTTAAAATCACACTTTTACAACATTATTATTTATAGAATACTAATTCTGCCAACTGAAGTGTGTCCTGCACAGATGCTTTTATTTCTATATTTTTCTTTCAAAATGTGGTTATTTCTGGAACTAATCAAAAAGTAAAATGGAAATCAACTGAGTATATTGAAAGCTATATTGCCATGAATGAATGATATTGCATGGATACTTCATATTTCAAAACAGTAATGCTTTGCCCCATAGACTAACGCCAATTTTGTCATGTCAAGGGAAGCTGGTGGCTTCAGAACCTGCTGCTTTTTTTCTTATTTTAGAAATTTCCATATGGCTCATATGGTACCTGCCAGCAGGCTTTGCCAGGCAAGGCCACTAAGTCGCCTTGGCATTTTGGATATCCTGCTGGGTCTGTATTGTAACCCAGAACAATTTCTATTGTTAGCAATTTCTGTGAGAAATCCTCATGAAGTAAATAGAACCCAAAGAGAAGGCTGCTTTGGGATTTCCCTGAGTCAGAGTTAAAAATTGGTGGAAAGAAATCTTTGGCAGCAGGTACTTTTATACTGCTTTACTGGAATAGCCTGGGGGAAGAATGTTATGACAGAGAACCTACTGAGTCTGATTTGCTTAATTTGAATCATTTTGGAAAGCATATTTTTCTTCATTGTAAAATGCCAATTTTAATGTTTTATTTGTTTTGTTAAAACTATACAATCAATGCACAAATTCAATATATAGCCTTTTAAAATAAACCAGAACATTGCAATTAAGGCAGAAATCTGCTCTGACCATCCACCAGTGACTTTCTCTCCTTTTTTTTTGCTACCCTTCTACTCCCCACCTATTTCCACAAACCTGCACTAACTATTCTTAAGACTTTTGTTTGTATTCTTTCAGACATGTTAAAAGATATATTTCACATATACAAGTGGGCTCTCATGACAAATATATAATTTTCTTTCTTAAGAAAACACAAGTAGAAAAATCATTTTGATAGTAAAAAACATACTTCTTGTAAAATCCAGGATTTACAAAAATAATTTCATAGGTTCTCTTTCTTTTACAACTAGCTAAAATATTTAGAGATTGCTATCTTTTAAGAAAAGTACTCTAGAATGTTCATGGTTAATTCTGTGAAGGTAATAGAAGAGTATTTCTAGGTGAAACTTGGCTTCTTATCTGTCTCAGTCATTCTTTACTCTGTCTCCACGGAGAGAGGTCATTATGGAGGGGTTACTGAATTCTATTCTGAGAACCAGAAGACCTTAGTTAGTAGTTTCTTCTTTGACACTCTTCTCTGTATGACCTTCCTACTTCCAACCTGCATGAGGTCTACAAGGAACTCCTCATCTCTAAAGTTCTGAGATTCTCTACAATGCATCCATATATTTGCAAGTTCAGTAAATTATCTTGGCTAATGAAAAAGTTGTGTGTCAGTACAATGAAGGATGGGTAGTTACTACACAAAAGAATTTGGAGTCAAATTGTGTGTGAATCTCTCTTGTCTGTTGTTACATATATATGAACCACAATGAGATAGATCGCCTCTTTTTACCTCTTTTTTTGATCTAGAAAAGGTGTGAGCATAATACACATAGGCAGCTTAAAGGTTAAATGAGATAATATTTATAAAACATACCAAATTTCAAATGATTTTTACATGCTAATTCTCACTAAGTTTTAAAAATTTCTATTTATATAAATGATTTACATGAAATACAAAGAACTTCTTGAGACATTGGGATGTTCTCTTTTTGTGATTTATGATTAAAAATGGTTGCCAAATTATAAGAACTGTGGAATTTTTGAAAAAGAATTCTTTGGATGCAAAGGGATGGAGCTTCAGTATGAGATTCGCTTGTGGCATGCAAACTGGAACTCAGATGGGTCTTGACCCAGTCACCTTTATGTAGCTCATTTACTCTGCAGAGAAACAGAACTGTCTGAGCAGAAACAGCTTCTTCATTAAACTCATTTTGCAGAAGCCACTATTATTTCCAGCATTTGTCTCATCTTCTGTAAATAATTTTTCCTGGACGTATAACTTTCTAGAGTAGAAGAAGGGTGCCATGGCACTCACCTTCAATCTCAGTGACTTGGAAGGCTGAAGCAGAAGAATCATGAGATCATGGCCAGAGGTGGTCTGCACAACCTAGTGAGACTGTCTCTCAAAAAAATAAAATAAAATAAAAAGTGGGGGCTAATGACATGGTTCAGTGATGAAGTGCTTGCCTAGCATGTGTGAGATCTTCGGTTTAACCCTCAGTACAATGAAGAAAGAAAAGAAAAAAGAAAAGGAAAGAAAAGAAAAAGGAAAGGAAAGGAAGGAGGAAGGAAGGAAGGAAAGGAAGGAAGGAAGGAAGGAAGGAAGGAAGGAAGTTAGTTTCCAACCTTCATTTAAGCATGGTTTAGCAAGATGACTATATTTTGACTAGCAGATATGAACAGAGATGATGGGTGTGATTTTTACACTTTGTTCTCAAATGGAATGCATGTGGTCTTCTTTGCCTCTTTCATCCTTCCTGCTACCTGGTTTATAAATGAGATGACTAGAGCTGGAGGAGTCGTCTTGAACTATGAGGTGGAAATCAAATATTGAGGATGTTGTAGCAACAAGATAGGAGCAACCAGAATCTCTGACACTGAGCAGCAGTAGTTGTTATGGGTGCACTATACCTGGACTATTATATAAGGGAGAAATAAACTGCTGTCTTATTTAGGATATCATTTTATTAGTTAAATCTATGTCTTTTAAAATACTGGTGGTTTGGAGACAAATAAGACTGTCATTGACCTATGCCTCCTACACTGCCCCTACTTACAACCTGCAAGGAAGGAATATTCCCTTTGCTCCTCCCAAAAGATTGTTGAATTTGAAGGGTATAGTGAAAATCTCAAGCCCGGGACATTAAGGACAACTAGCAAGATATGCGGTTCTCAGACAGCAATCCATGATGATTCAACATAGTACTAAGTTATCCATTGAGTAAAGGAGCTTTGCTTGTGCTAATGACAAATGTGAAAAATAATGTGCCATATAATGATAGTCATACAATAAAAAGAAGAATGTGAGTTTCTCAGAAATGAACTGATTGGAATATGTGTCATGATTACGTATATCATAGACATTGAATAAGAAAAATAGTTTTATAATGTGTGAAATTTTTTTCTATTGTCAGCATTTGAATCTTAAGTATGAACCTTTTTAAAGAGTATATTAGTATCATTTCACGCAAAGAAGTCTCCATATGATAGGATATTACAAAGCCTAGTTGTCTTTCCTGATACCAACTTTAGCAAAAATTAATTATGATTTTTTCATTTGTAAACTTAAATTTGTTAGGAACCTATTTGCATTTCTCACTCAAAACATCTCTTTCACCAACAGTGAAATAGCAGCTATTAAAAAACATCTCAAATAGTTTCAAAAGAAAAATGTGCCATATATCTTGCTGGGCTCTTAAAATTTGGAGCAAACAACATAAATAAGATCCTTAGCTTCTTCTTGTTTTTTGGTAATACTAGGGCCTGAACCCAGTTCCTCACAAATACTTTTTGCAAGTACGCTAGCACCGAGCTATACCCTCCACCCCCTTTTCTATTTTTTCTCTTGAGAAAGGGTCTTGCTAAGTTATGCAGGCTGACTCTGGCCTCAAATCTGTAATCCTCCTGCCTCTGCCTGCTGAGTTGCTGGAATTACAGGCCTGTGCCACCATGCCTGGCTAATCCTTACCTTCTTAGAGCTGAAAAATAATACACTTTTTCTTATTTTTTTTGACACTTGATTATGTCACTTTTCAGCTTCCATTTTCCTATTTTTGTATTTGGTTTTATAAATACATCCCTGCATTAATATTTTGAATTGTTCTTTTCTGAATCTTCTCTACTTACCATTAGTCCTGAACATTATTTTTTGAAAGCTCTATAGGCTTATTGAAGAGTAGAAATAAGTTTTCTCTTTAATATGATAATGTGCAATATTTTATTAGATTTTTTTCCCAAAGAGTTTATTCTTCTTCCTGAAACTATAGTTTGATTGATCTTAAAAAGATGCAAGGCAAAGAGTCCTGTCAGGTAGATGACATCTTTACTTTCAAAGAACCCAGGCTGAGAGAAATATTTCATCTAAATCAGACATATCCAACCTCCACCCAAGGGCCACATGTGGCCCAGGGAGGCTAGTAATGCAGCCCCACAAAATCTTTTAATATCATGTGGTTTTAGCATTTATTTTCTTCATGACCCCACATATAGTTCCAATGTGACACTGTGCTTTTCAAAGAACATCATCTAATGTTTCTTTGTAGCATATTGGGATAGTGTTACAGTATCAAATTCTAACCTTAAAATAAGAATAAATATGTCTCAGTTAGAAATGAGTCAGGTTAGTCCCATCACCTGCTACCCAGTCAGTTGAGTATAATCCAGTTGAATTTGAGGTAATTTGAAGCTGTGTGAAAACACTTAAGGGTATATCAGAGATTACATGAGTTTTTGGCAAGTTGCCAAGTGAAATGCAACAATTGCCAATAATACTTTTGAAAATCTAATCAGCCTAAGTCTAGACACTCCAAGATGACCATCACAAAATTTGCTTGAGAATTCACTGAAAATGTGACTACTTCCATCTAGCCATACAATGATAGACTAGTTTTAAAAAACAGTCAAATTTCCCACTAGGTTTTTAAATTCTCATTTGTCTAAACTTTATAATAAAAATATAAAAGAAGTCTTATCGTATATATACACTAACGATATTACATAATTTATGGGCTGCCCAAGACAAGTCCTTTTTACTTAATGCAGCCCAGATAAGTCAAAAGATAAGACAACTCTGATTTAAATCTTGCTTTAGTATTTTAGTATCTGAAGTGTCTAATACTTTTACTACTTGAACTGCATAAACACTGAGTCTGTTCTTAGTTTGAGCATTTTCATCATTTCATTTTATTCTCAGATGAACATATGTGATTATCACGTGTTGCATTTGAAAATTAGCCATATACTATCACATATGAGAATGAAATTTTTTCATTTTTATTAGCATATATTTAATTCTACAAACTAATAGATTTTATTGTGATGTTTTCATAACTTTAAGTATCTATTCCACTTGTATTTTTGTCTCTTTCTATCAAAAATGCTTAAATATTATACACATTATAACTTTCGTTATTATATATTGAATTATAGCACACATACTTTTATTCTTCATGGTTTCATAGGTCATATTTCTTAGGAGATGGAGATTTACTTATATGAAGCTTATTAGGATGTAGCGCAGGAAGCACCAATAAATGGATAAGTAAAGCAGGGATGGGTAGAGGCTGAACTTATGTTCCACAATTGTTAACAGTCAATACGGGCAATTCTAGTTGAAGGTCTAAAATTAATGTGCTACTTTAGAAATGTCCAGTTTGAGACAGGGACTTTTGTACCTTTGCATCAACCAGACCTTGGATAGGGGGGTCTCTCCAAGAGAGGGGGATAGGAATATCAGTTTGGACAAGACAACTTCCTTTGGTTTAAGTAATTCCTGGGAAGTCGCTCAGTAGGAAAGTGCTAACAGGCAACATTCCTTGCATTAGAGAGTATTAGGCCTCTATATGAAATAAGACTGTAAGGCAGAATCCAAAATTAAGTTTTAAATGTTTTTTAGTGAAGAAGAGGAGGGAAAAATGTAATACATGGGAAATGAGATTAAGAACAGACACAATACACACAATAGGTTTCCAGAATGAGCCTTTGATTTTGTATTATATTAAAGTCTTATCTAAACTGGGTTTTAAAAAAGACTATTCACTACTCTTAGAACAACAATCAGAAAAAGCATATCTTTTATACTATAGGTTTTAATCTTATAGATTCCTAGATTTATTATTATTGTTGCTGTGGTTGCTATTGTTATTTATCTCTATTGGAATATATGTGTATACACACATTGTTTTTACATGACACATACAGGATACTTGTAAGGTCAGAATCACAAATCATAGTCTATTTGTATTTATGAGATGGATTTTTGTGTTAAACTTTTGAACTTGTTTGTCTTTTGACTTATTTCAGAAATATAGA
>VMDO01019663.1:0-20642 GCA_007922755.1 Pedetes capensis
CTTTCAGCATCACAGGAACATGCAAGCCCCCATAGTATGGCAAACTGACAGATACCCGGGGGAGTTAATACATTGTTGTTGTTAGGTGCCGTCGAGTCGGTATCCGACTCATAACGACCCTCTGTACAACAGGGGAAACACGATTGTCAGTGCTTCTCTGCTGTTCATAGGGTTTTCAATGGCAGATTGATTTTTGGGAGGGGGTTGCCAGGTCCTTCTCCCAAGCCTACAGCTTCCAGTGTTCCCAGGTGGTCTCCCATCCAGGTACTAACCAGGCCCGACCCTGCTTAGCTTCCGAGATCTGACGGGATCAGATGCCACAGGACTACAGCTGCAGGCATATAATTATAAATGAATAATATATCTTAAGTGGACAACATATAAAATATAGGAAGATGAAACATTGCATACATATTATTCACATCACACTGATAAATTCAAATTCACATTCTAGCATTTGAACATTTTTGCTTCACTCATCCTCTCTAATGGTATTTTTTAGATCTTAATTTTTGATAGACACAAGTAATCATTATTTAGGTAGCTCAAAAATATCTTGCCAAAACTGATAATGAAAGTTATTCAAGACATTCTGTCAAAATTCTTTCTAATTAGTGTTGAGGTCTTGAAGGACCAGATTTAGATTTTTATTAATATGTTAGGTTTATTGATGTGTCTTTTTTATATATGTGTAGTGTGGCTGTCTAGTGCATCTCATGATATTGCATAATTACAGTGCTTTTAATTTGTTATGCTGCAGTCTCTTCTTCAGTCATCTTTAAAATTCAGACTTATTTCATGGTTTCATAACTAATAACTCATTAGGACTCTGTGCCATGTACTTGAGGTTACCTCTAAGGCAATTCATATTTAACAATAAACTAGAGAAATTCTTGCTACTTGACTGCCATTGACCAGTTTAAATATTTAAAGTTATCTTCTGACCCTTTGTCTAACCACTTACAGAAAATGAAATAAAAATTGTATACAAAATAGGAGAAAGAGAATTTATTTCAAATAGTCATTTCTAAATGAAGAAAAATTTTCCTTGAAGAAATCACATACTTAGATTTTATATATATGTATATATGATATATACTATATATAATTTACTTATATAAATGGTGATGATTTTTGTGTGTGTGTTGTACTGGGTGTTGAACGTAGGGCCTCACGCTTTGCAAGTGCTGTACCACTGAGCTGCACCCCCAGCTTACTTTTTTACTTTTTGAGACAGGGTCTTGCTAAATTATGTAGACTCTCACTGGGATTACAGGTGTGTGCCACTGCACCTGGCTGATAATTTTTTTTTAATCAAAGACCACTTCTTTTTCTTTTTACTTGTTAGTTTTCACTGAGACATAAATATTTGAGCTTGACATTCTACTGTGGTCAAATTCAGATTCATTGTTCAGATTCATAAAGCAGAAAGAGATTTGTTAGAGTTACTTATAGACCTGGGAAGGCCAGTGAAGTGAAGCTCTTTTGGATGTCCCACAGTCATGAATGACAGCAGCAGCAGAAGAGGTCAGTTAAATTGTTCTGGGAGGTCTCATTACTGCAGCCTTACTCAACATGCCCCCCTTGAAAACGGGATCTAGACTCCATAATCTCACCCAGAACTGTCCCAAAGGAACCACATTTAACGTACCACACACAGACATATTAGAAGCGCCTATTCTGTTCCATACAGCTGCCTCACAATGATCACATCCACTTTCCTTTTTTTTTTTTTTTTTTTTTTTTTTTTACTTTTTGAGACAGGGTCTTGCTAAGTTATGCAGACTGCCTCTGGTCTCGAACTTGCGATCCTCCTCCTGCCTCTGCCTCCTGAGCCACTGGGATTACAGGTGTGCGCCACCATGCCCAGCCACTTTCCAATTTTTATAGAGGTTTCTGCTTTCCAGAACCTGAGCCATAATCCAGAACATGGTTTCAAAAAAGATTGGGAATGTAGTTCTTTTCTTTCTAGCCTTGCTGTCAAAGAAAGCTACACAAAGAAATCAGGCTCTCTATGGAATAAGCCAACATACAGTATCTCCTGGAGAAGCATACAAGTAATGATTCTCAAATTGTATTCCAGTGAACTCTGGAATTATGCCCACCCACCTTCCGGTTACCAAGGAGACAGAAGAGACCCAACAGACAGACCTTTATCTAGAGCAGCCAGCTCCATGTTATTCTGATTATGATTTGCACATGTCCATAATCATTGTTGGAAAAAAAAAAAGTTTTCTCTTTTACTTTTGGTTTTGGGGATGTGTGTGTGTGTGTGTGTGTGTGTGTGTGTGTGTGTGTGTGAATGTGTGCGCGCGCGCGCACGCATGTCTGTGTTTAAATTTCAGAACTACTGTTAACATACAGTTTATATTCAATCTTTTATCTGCTTTTCAAGTTAGATTATCACGTGTGTAGACTAGGATTTATTTCCATAACAAGCTTTTTAATAGAACATCATCACTTTCGTAGCCAATTTCTGAAAATGATTGCAAATTATACTCAGTCTCTTACATGCATCGTTAGAGAAAGTGCTGCTAACAGGCCTGTTCGTATCAGTTTTTAATGTGAAGTTGCCACCTCCTGAGAACATGCCTTTGAGTTGTTTCAAAGCCTTTCCAATATCTTCTCAGAAATCATCAGCAGTGGAGGGCAACCCAGTCATCATAGCCATGAGGTAAAGGGACTGGACATATTTAATTACTCTTCAGCTACTTTATTTCATTTGACTTCAAAAACAAAATTAGCAGTAGCAGAAGACAGTGGTTACATGGGGTTAAGTTAATCAGTGTGTGCTAATTAAATAACTGTGTGCCTCACCATTAATGCCTATTTCAGATGATACAGAGCCCTTAGTAAGTCTTACCTTCTTTAGTCTCTGTATTTTCAGCATTTTGCCAAACACTAGATTAAAGGAAAGCAATCACTAAATTAGAGAGACAAAGCTACAAGTTGAGCATCTCTATTCAAAAACCCGAAATCCAAAGTGTTCTGAAATCTAAACCTTTTTGAGCACTGACATGATACTCAAAATGTTTCCGATTTTGGATTTTCAGAGTAGGGAGACAACCAGTCTATACAAATATTCCAAGATCCAAAAAAACTTCAAAATCCAAAACACTCTGGTCCTAAGCATTTTGGATGAGAGATGCTCAGCCTTACCTACACATCTTCTAACTGTTGTGGAAGAGTTTGCCCTGCAGCTTTTCTCATGCCTTTTCTTTTGAGCGTCTCTCACCATAGCATATGTGGCCAGTCCCACTCTGAACAATAACTGCTTATGACTGAGCTTTTGTTCCCAGTCTGATACTTCTTCGTATGTGTTTGCAGGATGCCCTAACCTCACCCTGCCTGTCATTCATTAAAACCCCAGAAACAGACAAGCAGCCCAGGGATATTCCCTTAAAGCAGAGGAAGTGTTCTTCATGTTTCTCAAGGCAGCACTTGCCATATTCTTCCCACTTGTTTAAATTAGCTTCACAGGACTTCATTTTTTGTTACATTTTACATAGTTTAAGTATGCAAAACTTGATGAGTTTGTAGATTTACTTGTAATATAAAACTAGAACCAAATCATTTAAAAACTATCACCTTTGTATTTATTAGTGGCTATCTTGTAAACTTCAAAAGGCACAAAGAACAAAATAAAACTCCTTTTAAACCTCATCTACCATCAAACCATTGTCAACAATTTTGTGTACATTCTTCCCCCTTTTTCTATGCATATTTTATATACAAATAATTGGATTTTTTCTTTGGCTTCTAAGTTTTAGAAAACTGTAATTTACTCTTACTCTGAATAATTTTGAAAGTTATTGTCCAAATTTGGCAAATGATATATTTGAACACAATAGGATGTTCTTGAGTGATTTATTTGAGATTGGCTATAAACTATATAAGTCTCTTTGGTTCATGTAATTGCCTTTCCCTTTTTTGCTACCTCAGCCACAGAACATCAAAACAAAATTGGCAGCAGCAATGTTGGTGGCACTTTTTAAAGTATGTAGCTAACTTTTTCATCCTTGTTTCTGGTAAAGTTTATTACATAAAAGGTTGATAATATTCTTCACTCCAAAGAAGGAAAGTAGGGTTTTTTCCCTTTGTTTTCAGTTTTATCCTGATAACATTCAAGAAGTTTAACATGAAGAGCCATTGCTTTTCTGTCCTATAAACAGGCCTATCCTTCCACTGTGCTAGCCAGGTTTACAAAGTATGTGATCTCACATCCAAAACAGAATAATTCTGTGGGGTATGTACAGGGTATTTTTAATACCATGGGATTGCTGAAATATAAAATAATCCTGAAGCACTTACATTTTGAAAAAAATGGGGCCTCTGCACTAATGTGTCGTATTCATAGTTTGTACATGAGTTTATTTATATAAATGGAGTTACATTGATTACAAGAGCTAATGTAAGCTTGGGGATATTTGTGTTTGTAGTTCTAGTTTTTTCAAATAAGGTCTTGTCTATTACTTACATAGAAGACTATTTCCTAAAAGGGATAAAAGTGGAAACATTTATCTCCAATGTTTTATACTGTGCAGCTACATCTTTGACAAGATTCTTTGTTTTACTTCTTCTTATCAGAGATACTTCTAAAAAGAAGTGTTCTGCATACTAATTGAAGCATTACACAGTATTTTTGACAGAAAAAAGTCACCAGATATTCCAAGTAGGAGTGGAAGAATTTTTTACATGATATGGCATATTTCAGATATTTCCACTCCTCAGCAATCTAATCTCTAATGACAAAATACACCCATAAATGTTACTTATATTTATGCAAAAATGGAACCACATTGCATATGCATCCACTTCATAGCATTTCCCACTTAACAGTTTGCTGTGAACATTTCCCCTCAACATTAAATATTCTCCTAGAAAGCTATTTAAACATTATGCATCTTTATCTCCTAAGAGTGCAAAGAGCACTTTTAGTGTATGAGGAGAAGTCTATGGCTAGCAAGTTCATGCTGTTGCCATGGTGGCTAAGCCCTAATCCATGGGCTTGCTGGCCCTCAGGAATTGATAGCAAATTTCCTAAGGTTCAACCTGGGAAGGGTGGTGAGAGAGCCTTAGTATCTCCCCTTCCTCAACTCCATCATGTTCCCCAATAGATCACCCTCTCTCCAGCATATATTCTCCTTTATTTCACTCACTATCTTCCTTTCACTTCAAGATTATCGTCTGCCTTTAATTCCTTTTGGTCACCATTTCTCCCCAGTGATTGATTCCCCTTTTTTATGCCTTCTGTCTTGTCATGTCTGGTTATTTCCCTGACAAACCCTTCAGGGAATAGATAGAAAGTTGGAGCCCTATATTTTTATAGTGTAGGAATGCTAGGTATGGTGGCAAACACCTATCATCTTAGCACTTGGGAGGCTGAAGCAGGATGATCATAAGTTTCAGGCCAGCCTGGGCTACATATTGAGACCCTGTCTCAAAACAAAACAAAACAAAACAATCATATGGATGAAGATTTTTGACCTATTCCTACTGTCCATAACATTGTTATCTTCAAAGAACTGCCTTTGGTGCCTTGGGCAGGCCACTGCTGGCCCTCAGTCCCCTTTGTCCCTTTGTAACCATCCTCCCTCTCTTCATCTGAACCACAGTCAGACCAAACTCCACTCTACTGAGATATGCCTCTTGTTTGTATTTCATTCATGCTGTTCCTCCTGCCTGGACATCTACCTTCTCTTCCTATCAGAAACCTACCTATTTCAGTACCATGTCTTTGTGCTGCATCTTTGAAGAAAGGACAGGCCATTTTGTCCAGATCTCTCTAACAAGAGATAGTCCACATTGCCTTGATTATACTGGGCTGGCCAGACACACCTTATATTTAAATATAAATGTGCCTTATATTTAAATTTATTCCATATCTATCTCATACACTCTACCTCACGGTAAGCTCCTTGAGAGTAAGAAATACACTTTTCATATTGGAACCCTGAGAAGCACTTGATATAGTCACATCCAGTAGAAAGTGCTTGGTAAACATGGGCCTGTGAGAGTTTTTAACCCTCTTCTTTGAAACCATTGATTCTCTCCCAATCAATGCCTTTGCATTTTATTCACTTAGTGATATTGCACAGTAAGTTTGGAAACTGTAGGTGGCTTGTGTGAAATCATGAAATAATCTGACTTGGTATGTTTTTGAGCAATGTCCATTGAGAAGACAATTTCAATTTGGAGTTTACTCTGTGTTCATTCTGTTGCTTGATTTTTTTTTCCCCTAGATCAGTAGCATAGCTACTTTAGAGAATCTTGAGTCATAAGCCTCAGCTCTGATTTTCAGAATTTTCCTCTGCTTCGCTGCTTGCATTGTTGCTCTTTGGTGGTTGTGTTTGTGAGAACATATGCTTTTGGAATAGCATTATACTGCAAATCAAATTCTGCCTCAAAAGAAGTTTTCTTCCATAATTTTCTGCATTTCTGTACAGGTTACAAGATGTCACAATTCAGTAGGGCCAATTATTAGATTTTTATTTAATGGGCAGTTTAATGTTCTCAGAGAATCTGAATAGTAATAGCATTTTAAACTACTGCATTCCATTTAAAAGAATGGAATTTAAAGGGAAAAAAACTCATTCTTCTCTTTTTGAGCACACCTAGTTATATTTTTGGGTATCATTTAAATTCAGGTTCCCAATCTGTAGAAAAATCAATGACTTAATGAATAGTTTCATTTTTAAAACTTTTCAAATATTTTATCCTAATTATGAGGCATATCAGGTGACATTAATTTGATGAAATCCCAAATCATCAGATTGTGCAGAATAGCCCTTACCAAGAAGTAATTTAGAGCATTTTCAATGTAACAAATGTACTGCTTTTAGGATCAAATCATGGCTATGTTTATCAAGAGAAAATTTTTCTACTGGTAAGGTCTGGGGGCCATGTCGATGTAGACTCAACTTCATGCTTTTATTCATAATTGTGTTTGCTAATATGTTTTATTTAGCCCATTAAATGTAAAACATTCTTACTAATAATAATCACCCTTGGCATTTGTATAGCAAATTCTTACCGGTAAATCACTCCCACATGCACTGTCCCCAGGCCTGGTAAGCTTCAAGGGTACTCTGGCCATACAATGAGTAAAAGGCAAAGCTAGCACTGGAACTAGAGTGGGCCAAGTCCAAGACCAGTGACCTTCCACACATGGCTGGTATGTGTTGGTGTAAATCACTTTGAATCCTGTGGGGAACAAAATGGAGAATAAGCCAACAAAGTGATGATTATTTGAGTCATTTACTTCCTACTATGTGGTCCATAGCCCGCAGACAATCTCCTGAGACAACAATAGAAGATGAACTCTAACCAGATGGAGGCTATACTTGGGAGAAACCCACCCAGCAGGCATCATCTCAGTCTTCCTTACAATCCAGTTGTCTTTGTGATTTTAAGCCTTGTCTCATTTATCCTGATCAATTCTCTGTGCATTCTCCAGTTGAAGGCAGATGACACGTTGATAGTCTCGAAGAAATAGAAACCACTTAGAAGCATTGCCTGATGACTCCTCACAGCTGCCCAATAAGACTAGTCCAAAGTAGAGATCTCATGCCCCTCACTATTCCTTCCACATTTGAATGGGTGACCAAATTAGTCAAGAAACCTAGATCTTCTCCTTGTTCCCAGTCTTTTGTGTTCATGACCCACATGCTGCTCTGTTTTCTTCAAAATAACCTGCCTGGATATCTTCATCCTTCTTACCCTCCCTCCCAGCCAGAAAGTTGTCAGTGTCACATTATAGTGAGCTGGCCAGACAGTAACCTAAAATTTTACTCTTGTAAATTTGCTTCATTGGACCAACGCAAAAAGAAGTGAAGGCCATACATGCATATTCATTAAAAGCTCATGACTGTGGAGCTACAAAAATCCTAATCTTCCTGGAAGTGCTCCTTTCCCTAAGGATTTTGTCCTACTAGATCATGGTAGGACTCAGTAACTCTACGTGGACAAAAGCAGCAGTCCCCAACTTTTTTGGCACCAGGGACTGGTTTTGTAGCAGACAATTTTTCCATGGACCAAGGTGTAAGAGAGGAGTCCAGGATGATTCAAGGACATTACATTTATTGTGTAAATACAGATGAAGTTTCGCTCACTGCTTGCCACTCACACTGGTACCAATCTGCAGTCCTGGGGCTGGGGACCTGTGGACTGAATTATATAAACCAGGTGAGTGATATAAATTATTACATCACACATACACACTCATAAATTATATAAATCCAGTTAAAAGTGTACTCCACAGGGACATAAAGCAAAAAGAATAGAATAATTGCAGAGGGGTAGGGACGTAGAGTCATTTCCCTTCCTGCAGAAGGTGTGCAGACATGTAAGCGCATGCACTATTAAGGAAAATTGTGCACCAGAACAGGCTCCCCACCACACCAATTTTCCATTTGCTCTTCTCTCTCCGCCACCCTCCACCCCGAATATAGGAACTAATCTGCTGCTTTTCCCAATGGAGACTGGTGCATGTCCAAGTGATTTTGTGTACATAACATCTCATCATGCTCGATGTAGATTTTGTTGAGTCCCACAGTCAGGATGTGCTTTGCTTTTAAATTTAAGGTGGTAAATGTTGAGCACCTTTCAAACTGCGTGAAGCCAAAGCAGCTGTAAATGTGGGAAGGCTTTTAAATCAAGCCCCAGAATGTGGGACACATTGCACTGACTTCCTGTCACCTGTTTCCTGGTGGGTCTGCTGTTTCTGGTGTAAGATGCCTGTTCCAGCTTTAGGGACCCCCTCTCTGTGTCTCCATGTCTACCAAGACTGCCTGGAGTGGCCCCCACTGCCTGTCCCATTCTGAAGCTCTTAGATTTTTGAGATTGGGTACATGGTCCAGGGAGATGAACCTTCCTCCCTCCCTAGTTCCAATTTCTCTCTGACTACTGCAGTGCTATCATCACCCCAATGGAGTAGTAGTGTTCTCTTACAAAGCTATTGTTCATTAGTTCACCCTCTTAGGAATTGAGAAGCCAGGCTTTCCTTCTCAGTCTCAGAACCAAAGAACTTTGCATATGATTTCTAAATCATCATTATCACTTTGATTACTGTTGCCATCTTAATTGCTACTTATTTTAAGGTCACTTAAATGCTAAATGCTATATAATCATTATCTCATTTAGTTTCACTTAACCCTCAGAACAAACCCATAACTGAGGCATTATTATTTTCTTTTACAGATAAGGAAACTGAGGCTTAGAAAAGCTCATAACTTGCTCAAAGTCACACAACTATCAACTCTCAGAGCCAGGATTGCAGCTATTCCCATCCATCACCCTTATGAGCACAGCTTTTCTTATCTGACACCTGACACCAGCTGGGTTTTCCTCATGCAATCAGCCTCCAAAAACATCAGTAACTATATGTAGTCAAATAAAGTCTGTTAAAAATCAGACTTAGCTTTTACTAATATGTTTTATTTAGATTATCAATGATAGTTTTTGTCAATAGCATAATCCAATTTTTAGGACAAATTTTCAGGAGCCTATTTACCAGCCCCTCTCACATTCATTTGGGAGAAAATGCTGCAGTGGTCCTAAACAACCTGCTGGTGTATGAAATCATTTCCTTGTGGCACATGGAGATGACCTCACTAAGATCATATTTGACATAGCAAAAGAGGCCTGTGGTGCTATATGGGACTCTTGGTACCCAGCCCACTCCTTCCATTCTTTCCAGCCATGGCTGTCTGTTCCAGAGATGCATTTCCCAGTGAAAATTCTTAGCCCAGCAGAGACAGTAATCTCCACCACTGAGAAAGCAGGCTTAGAACTTATTCTTGGCATAAATGTTATAAGAGTATAAAAGGTACAAGTAGTATTTAGGAATCTTCTAGATCCTTTGCCTCTGCTTAAAATAGTCCATTGTTTTTTGTGCTGTGTTGGATCTCTGCTTAAACACTTCTCATCACTTGATGTCTTTCCCCTGCTTTATTTTTTTTTATAGCACATTTTGTTAGGTGCCATCGAGTCGGGTCCAACTCAAAGACTTTCATAAGGTTTTCAATGGCTGATTGTTTCAGGATTGTTTTCAGGAGTGGACTGCTATATCTTTCTCCCTATAGCACATGTAAATACCCAGACTTATATTACAGGTTGAGCATTCCTCATCTAAAAATCTGAAATCCAACATACGTGAAATTTTGAAAATTTTTGAATGCCCATGACACCACAAAAGGAAAATTCTACAACATGAAATTTTGTTTTAACCACAAAATTATGCACAATATTGTATAAAATTACCTTCAAGCTATGTTTATAAGGTATATATGAAACAAATGAGTTTCATGTTTACACTTGGGTCTCAACTACAAGATATCTCATTTTATATATATATGCAAATTGTTTCCAAATCTGAACCACTTCTGATCCTACATATTTGGAGTAAGGAATATTCAACCTGTAGATACTTGTTGGGTTAGTGTCACCTCCCTGTGTAGAATGTGAGTTCCATGAGAGCAGAAACTTTGTTTTTCTCACTGCTTTAAGCCCAGCTTCTGCAAGAGAACTTTCATAAAGTAGGTGCTTAATAAATACCTGTCATATACAAAGATCTCCTCTTCATGCCTTTTCTGAGCTGGATAACTTTGCCTCTAACCCTATTTTTTGTTTTTCTTTTTTTGTTTGTTTGTTTGTTTTCCCAAAAGAAACAATTTAAGGAGTCATCAAATCCATGATTTTTTTAAGGGCAATTTTTTTTCTTTAAAAGGAAAACTTAAAGTTGACATAAAGAAAATACAGTTAAATAAATACTAGCTCAAGTGGTGCTCAGGTACAGTAGAATCGAGAAAATGGGATTTCAGTGTCTAGAAAATACTGGTAGATCAGAAAACACTAATCTAAAAAAGTCCACCATTACCTAAGTGGATAACCTTCATGTTTATCTTAATTATGAGCCATCCCTTTTAGTCTTACATGGTGGACATTGTGTTCATGGTTCTCTTAGAATTATCTTTGGCTTTGGTTGTTAAGTTATGTGCATAAAATTAAAAATATATATACATATATACATTTGAGTCCAAGTACTTCTCTCTTTTTTCAATTATACCCATAACTTTGATGTCAGGCTTAAGCCGTAGGGTTATGTTTTCTTATAATTTTTTTTATTATTTGAGTCCAATGATATGTAGTAATTTGGCATGTAATGATGTGGTAAAGTCAAGAATATTTAAGAACAAATTGCAACATGTGCTTATCTCCGTAGTCATATATACAAAATTAAAAATTACTGAATTTTAGTTTCCTAAGTCGTTAGCAGAAAGGAGAAAAATAGCGCTAGTGCGAACACTAAAAAAGTGATGGGAAAAAGTCCCAAGTTAATGAAAGTAGCCTAGATATTATTATGATTGTTTCTAAAATCACAAAATCTTATGAAAAAAAAAAGTTTTTTGTGATGCCATGTTTGAAGGATCCTCTCTGTTAAAACTTTTGTAAATGGAGTTATAAAATTGAGAATAGGTTTTTTTTTTCCCTTGGAATCTTCTTAGTAATGGAGGATAAGGCAAATGGATAGATAGAGGGGATAATAAATAATAGGGGTGGGAATGTTCTTGCTCATAAAAATATTGTTTTCCATATGTTAAAATAAAGACATCTCCTGACATGTCCCTCCATCAAGAAATGTAGTCAGTGAGCCTATGTACTTCCTTTTCCTTGCCAGATATTTGTTCCTGGCTTGAAGACATTTTATGATATTTATTTGATGACAGACACCTGCTGGGTAGATGAAAAGCAACAGCTCCTGAGGATGACCTACTTCAAGGGCACAGTAAGCTTCTGAGGACTTTGATGGGTTATCCTTACATCAGTTGAGTGCATCCTGATATCACCTGTTGCTCATATCTAAGGCTACTTGCAGACTCCTTGGGGGGCAGATCTGCTAAGCCCAGGGGAGAAATTGTGGAGTCAGTAACTACCTTGTAAGTGCACCAAGCCTGGGAAGACCCATTGCTCTACCAAACGTACTCTGAGCACATGAATTGCTATTCTCAGCACTCAGGATGTGAATCAGCTCAGGAACCTGCCAGCTGGAAGCAGACCATTCAGAAAGAGATCTAATAGGAGCAGAAGTAAGTACAGGCCAAAGTAGAAGAGAGGTGTCCAAGGAAGAAAATAAGGCTCCAATGAGGGTCCAAGGCTAGGGAAGTGCCAGGAAGGAAATTCTGATGAAGCATTCTTCTGGGAGCTTATAGGATAGACAAAGATTCCAGCTGAGGTCAGGAAAGAGCAAGGAAGATTTTAAATACATGGAAGACACTGTCACCCACTCATCTTTGAAGCCAATAGTATCTTGCTCTGTTCACTTGTATTCCTCCCACATTCACTGCGCTGAAGCTCTTGTGACCTGGTAGCCCAGGGTAGTAAAGATACAATAAAAATAATTTGTTTCAATCTCCCAACATTGCACAGTCTAATGAGAAAACAGTTGTAGACAAATTTTATAAACTTCATATAACTTAACAGTGGATATACACAAGGAATTCTAGCCATGTTGTGCTTGCTGGAGTTGAGATGCCTGACCTGAGTTTTGAAGAGTTAAATGTGAGTTAGCCAAAGAAGAGAAAACGATGACCTGAAGGCACTGAAGCCCTATGTTGTACTCAGGAACTGCAACTGTTCATTCCTACTGGAGCAGAAAAGGCAAGGTAGAAAGCAGTGGGTGGGCCAGTAGGTGCCTTAGAGCAACAGTCGCAAACATTTTTGGACCAGGGACCAGTTCAATGGAAGACAATTTTTCTATGACCCAGGGGGTGGGGTCAGGATGATTTAAATACATTGCATTTGTTGTGTAAATACTGATGAAGTTTCACTAGCTCATCTGGCGCTCATACCAGTACCACTCCATAGCATAGGAGTTGGGACCCCTTTCTCAGAGGGGCTGTAGTTTCTCCACCATTCTTGTGAGCCCCTCACCATTGCTGGAGCCACTTCACACACAAAAAAAAAAAACATGGCCAGAATAAGAGACCTATGCTTGCTACCTAAGTGGCACTTCATAGCAATGCCCTCCCACCTCTGCCTGCCCTGAGTCCTGCTGTATGGAAAATCAAGAGTTCCACTGAAGGGACCTTGACTTGCTACTGAGAAATTGATGAGTTATTACTTGTTTATTTATAAGAAGTCTTCATCTATTACTTTGATTGTTATGTCTACCAGTTATGGTTTGAAAGATGGCTCTAAATCCTCTATGTCCTCTGTACTGTTCATAATAAGAGTCTCCACTCGGGTCTCTCTTCCTCCTTTTCCAGTTGTCTTTTGCTTTGTAACAAATCACCCCAAAATACAGCAAACTAGACACTCAGAAGTGAATGGTTTCAAATCTCTCCTTTCACTTACCCCACACTTGAAAGATGGAAGATGCTCTTAGAACAAGGTTGGTCAGGGGCAGTGAATGGAGCACCACCAAATGTTTCAGGGGTAAAAAAAAAGAGAAAATAAAAGAAAGGATCATGCTTTGGGCACAAAGAACCTTAGGAGCGCAAGCACTCACATAGTCTTGATAAGAAATCTTCTGATTTAAACTACTGATGTAAATTTTATAATTTTTAATAAATTCTATTACAGGTTTGCTACCTTGAATGAGGGTTTTAGTTTTCACACAGATATAGTGAACAGAAGTTGACCTTTTCAAATATTTTCTGTTGAAAATATATGATACATAAGCACTGGATTGGAAGATTTTTTTCTCCCTTGAATAAGCTAGAAAAGAATATAACTCTATTTTAAAATCCTTTCCAGTTCAAGAGTTATCCAAGCAAATGGTGTTGACCAAGGTGTTGAATGCACCAGTAATAATGATGCTACTCTTTCATAAAGCTAAGTAATCAGGAATAATGCCAAAAGTAAGGGAACAGTCATTTATTTACTGTATTTGGCATTGTTAGCACTAATAATGCATTTCAACACAGTAGAATTGCCTGATAATGCTTTTGCGACTTTTATGCAGGTTATTATTATTTAAATGAACAGTCTACTGCACTGTAACTAAGAAATGCATGTTTTCCCAACTCACTTATCAACCAGGATTCTAAGAAAATGAGAATTTGTGTCTGCCTTCATTCACAAAGCAAACTGGAGGTCACTGTTTTCAATATGAACCTTTTTTTAGCTTTTCAGCAGTGAATAATTAGCTGCTGCTGCTTCTGAAATTACCTGTATTCACTGTAGAGAAGGAGAGACTTTTATCTCCCACGATGAAATACATTTTCTCATTCAAACTTTGTCATTCTTTTTTAAAATGGCATTTTACACCAATGAGTCAATCCTAGATAGTAAAATAAATAATATATACTTCGCATGTCATTGTAGCCTTGTTTATTATTTACTTACTTAAATTTCAGCTGCTTCTTGAAAGATGATCCAAATGCAAAAATAGGTTTAAAGCAATGCAACATATAAAAGCAATTATCCACAAATACAATGTTATTATACAAACACACATGTTCTTTGCACTTGGGTTTAAATTAAATAGATCCTTGATCCTTATGATTTAATTATTGTGTGTTTCTTTTGAGTTTTTTTAGCAGCTTTATTGAGATGTGATTTACATATCATATAATTCACCCATTTTAAGAGTACGATTTAGTGGCTTTTAGTGTATTCTCTAAGTCATGCCACTATCACCACAATCAATTTTGGAACATTTTCATCACCCCAAATAGAAATCTGGTACCCATTAGTAGTCACTTCCCATCTCCTACCAGCCCTTGACAACCACTAATCTACTTTCTATCTCTACAGATTTGCCTGTTCTGGATATTTTGTATAAATGGAGTCATATATTATGTGCTCTTTTGTGTGTGGCTTCTTTCACTTAGCAAAATGTTTGAATGGGTCATCTATGTTGTAGCATGTATCAGAACTTCATATCTTTTTATTGAAAAATAATATTCCATTGTATGGATATATGAGTTTTATTTATCCATTTGTCTATCAATTGATAGACATTTGGGCTGTTTCTACTTTTTGAGGATTATGAATAGTGCTGTTATGAACATTCATATATGAGTTTTTGTGTGGACATATGTTTTCATTTCTCCCTCCTGTACAACTAGAAATAGAATTGCTAAGTCATATGCTAACTCTATGCTTACCTTTTGAAGGACTGCCACCTGTTTTCTAAAGTGGATGCTCCATTTTACATTCCTACCAGCAGTGTATAAGGGTTCCATTTTCTTTATGTCTTCACCAACACTTGTTTTTGTCTGTCATTTTGGATGTAGTCATCCAAGTGGGTATAGGGAATGATCTCATTGTAGTTTTTATTTGCATTTCCCTAATGGCTAATTATACAAAACATCCTTTCCTGTGCTTACTGGCCATTTGTATTTCTTCTTTGGAGAAATGTCTGTTTCTGTTGAAGTTTTACAAATTCTATTGCTTCATATCATGGATGTCATTAGCAGAACTAAGTTTAAAACAAGTATATCATCCTAAAAGGAATGATTTTCACATGAATTTATAAATTGAAGAGATTGTTTTTGCAATAGTATTGTTTGGATTACAGAATAACTGAATGGTTCCCAGGAAGCAATTTACTTCTAAAGCTTTTTATCAATTTGGTTAGCGATAAAGATATTAGAATTCTCACAATTATACAAAGAAAAAGGCTTAGAGATCAGCTCACCCAGCCAACCAAAGTGTTGCATGCCTGTAAACCCAGCACTTGGGAGACTGAAGCAGGAGGATCACAAGCTTGAGGCCAGCCTGAGCAACATACATAGCAAGACTCTGTCTTTAAAAAAAAAAAAAAAAAAACAAGCAACAACAACAAAAAAAACTTGTCTGGTTAACCAAGGGTCTAATCAGTGAAATATATGTATAACACAGAAAATCCACGATAGACTTGGAATTCTGTCCACATGGAATCCAGGTACCTAAAATTCTGTTTACCTTAGGGAGAATATGGCACTTTCCAAATGGGTTCTCACTGATTTAAAAGCAAAATTTACTGTTGAGTGTTTGACATATATATAAGATTAATATTATCATTCTCTCCCTTTTATGTGTCAAGAAACTGAGCTTAGCTAACTTGTTCAATGCCACCAAAACAGCAAATGGCAGATTCTGAACCAGACCTTCCGATTCTGAGGCCACTGTTCTCTTTGTTTTTCTGGTCTGTCCAACCATTGAAAGGCAGCGTCAGCACAGTGTTACCCTTGCCATCTTTCAAGATGCCTATTTTTGATTCACTAAATCACTGAAGCAAGTAATAAATAGGTGGCATCCTGGAGCATTCATTTACATCATTAGCATACTTACTTAGTAGCGCTAATATACCTAGCTTCAGAAGTAGAATATCTATTTCAACTGACCAAAGAATTGTTCGAATATAAAAATATATTGTACCTTATAGTACTACAAGTAAAGCAACTTATTTGTAGAGTACTTTCCAGTTACTAAGCATTTGACTTACACTTTTAACTTGATGCTCACAATTATACCAGTTTCTCATTGTCTTTGTTTTTATGAATTTTTTATACTCATGATGAAAGTAAGGCCTGAGGGGTTTTAGTTGCTATGATCATAAAGTCTGATACAGAACCACATCTCAAATCCGAGTTTCCTGGCTCCTGTGTAGCACTGTGTTCCCTCCAGAGTACCATGTTCCACCTTACTGATGTGCTGAAGGACACTCATTTGAAAGAAGAGGAGACTTTATACCATTATTCCAGAGAACAGCAGAACTATAAACAAGTAGAAGTCACAGGGAGGCTAATTTTGAGACTATATAAAGAAGACTTGATCCACCCAATAATGAAATGTGTTGTTTTATGAAGGAGTGAGGTCTCTTGTCATTGAACTGTTTAAGCTTGGGCTGAATGACCATCTGGGAGGATGCTCTAGAAGGGATTTCTGCACTGGGTAGCTCTAAGATAGACAGAGAGAGAGAGAGAGAGAGAGAGAGAGAGAGAGAGAGAGAGAGAGTGTGTTTTAGTGATATCCAGAGGTAGGTGGCATTTAAGATCCCTTCCAACAGTGACATTGGGGATCTTAGTTCCTAGTTAAGAGAGTAAGCTGCCTTAAGGGATCTTCTGTATCCTTATTGAGGAAGGAGATTTTATCTCTGATAAACTTTGATCTTTCCCAGTTGAAGATATAGGGTGTTCTGTTTACAGGAGAGTAACCAGATGTATCAACCTGGGTTATTGGTTTCCAGATGGTTAGAATAGCAGTTCTCATCTACTAAGGGATTCTTTGCACAAGAGTCCCAGATTCAAATAAGTTCAAATATCAGCTTTTGATGTGCCTTTGCCCTTTGCAACTGTCCAAGGGGAAGGGGAAATATGCAGCAATTCAATTCACTTCAGAAGCACATTTATCAGTTTAACCCAGTTTCTTAGCTTTGGTTGTGATTAGAATCACCAGGAAAGCATTGAAAAGCAGATACTGATTTTCAATAAAAATGTTGAGCATATGCATCCGAGTAAAGACAGTCTCTAAAATAAATGGTGCTGGAAAAACTAGATATAGGTACAGAAGAATGATCTCTCTCTCTCTCTCTCTCTCTCTCTCTCTCTCTCTCTCTCTCTCTCTCTCTTTCTCTCTCTCTCTCTCTCTCACTGTATGCAAACATCAACTCAAAAGGACTAGTGACTTAAATGTAAGACCAAAACCTATGTGAGCATAGGAGAAATGCTTTAGACATTAGACTAGGCAGTGACTCATTGGATAAGAGCCAAAAGGCACAGGAAACAAAAGCAAAAATAGACAAATTGAATTGCATCAAATTAAAAATCCTCTGTACAACAAAGGAAATAATCACTAGTGTGTAAAAACAACCTACAGAATGAGAAAAAATGTTTTCAAACTATACATCTGATACGGACTAAATGAGGAACTCAAACAACTCTATAATTTAAAAAATTAAAATGTTTGCAATAACCTAAATAGACATTTCTCAGAAGAAGGTACCCTTAGTTTTCAGGAAATTACAAATAAGAACCATTATGAAATATTACCTTAGTCTAGTTAGTATGGCTATTACCAAAAGACAAAAAACAGCAAGTGCTGGCGAGGATGTGGAGGCCTTCATATAGGGAATCCTTATACACTGTTGATGGGAATGTAAAGTACTACAGGGATGAGGGAAAACAGTATGGATGTCCTTCAAAAAATGAAAAATAGAACTATTGTATGAGCCATCAATCTCACTATTGGGTTATATTCAAAGGAAATGAACTCAGTATGTCAAAAAGACATCTGCACTCCCATGCTTATTGCAGCACTATACACAGTGACCAAGAAATGTCATCAAACTAAGTGTCAGTCAGCAGATGAATGGATAAAGAAAATGGGGAGGGGCATTGAAATACTGTCATATGTGACACACAGATGGAAGTGAAGGACAATCTGTTAAGTCAGGCACAGAAAGAAAAATACTGCATGATTTCACTCTTGTGGAATCTAAAAAAGTTAATGTTATAGAAGTTGAGAGTAGAATATTGGTTAGAAAGTGGAGAGAGTAAGATGGGAGAGCAATGGGAAAAATTTGGTCACCAGGTACTGAATGACAGTAAGATATGAAAAAGAAGATCTGGTTCTGTTTCTCAATAGGGTGACTATTGATAACAGACTGAAAAAATGACCCACCCTATATACAGAGCTACAAACAAGGTTTGACCTTACTTCAAACATAAGAACTCCTAGCAACATTAGCAGCATGCTTCCTCAGATTTGGAACTTCCCAGTGAACTGAAATGTTTTGAATCAAATTTTCTGCAAGCTGAGACTTGAGCTGGGCAACCTAAAGTTCTACCCACCATTTAATTCGCATGAAGATTGGACCATAGTGCCTGCCTGTAAGCCAGGGGTCCTCAAGTGAAGACTAATGCTGGGTTTCTGTTTAATAACTAGGAAAAGCATATGCCACATGTGGCAGCCTGATCTATTGAATCTTCAGGACAATCTCAAATTCAAATAATCAGAAACATTTGGCTCAAAAAGCATGGTTGCTATTGGATAGGAAGCACTGGCTAATTGTGCAAAAATAAATATAATGTGAATTTGTGGAATAACCTCAGAGAAAAATTAAAGAGCACAATTAGGCATAATTTTCATTTAGTTTTCAGTTGACAAAGGAATAACTAGAAGTTGCTCTAGCCACTGAGTATAGTAGCAAAAGTCTCTTACTCTCTGCAGTTTGGAGCAAGTGTGAACATTACGTGGATGTTACAGATTTTTTTTCACACAAAGATTCCATCAAGACGGCCCCTAACTGCAATTGTGAAAACTGGTGGAATATTCCTAGCAAGGGCTCAAAGGATTATAAAGCTGAATAACATCTTTGTCTCAAGAATTTATATGAGAAACTTTTTTCCCTTTTCTCCTGCAAGCATTTTGTGGTTCACCATTGCAGACACTGCATATCTTTGTATCCCACACAGTCCCCATGTTAATAGTTGTTTGCTAGTTGTGGTCATTTAATTGAAAAAAGCTGGCATGGAGATATTACAGGTCCCAATAGGTCATTTTTGTATCAAGTATGGTGTTACTGCTTTTGACCAAACCCCTTCAAAGGCCAAATTTATTACAATTCTTTAAATGCATGAATAATTTGTAAGAAAATAGACAAGAGCTGAAGAACAGATGTGTGTGGCCTTGAAATTTGCTAGCCATTTGCAATCCTAAAGTTTGCTTGCCATGGCACATTGCCAGCTGTGCATTATAGAATTTTGGATGCCATGGTTCTGTTGGTACTTGTTTTGAATTTTGCCTGGGAATGAGGTTAGAGAAGATACTGGAATATGGATGGGATCCTCTTGCTTGCCTTTCCAAGGCACATCCCAGAAACCTCCATCTCTTCCAACCCATCAGAAAGCTTCCCCAGCCTCTCTTGGGGATTGTAGACTCAGCACGTATTACTCTCCCGTGACTTCCCAGGCATCTAGTAACCCTAGACTATGGAGAGCAGGGAGATTGAAGTTCTTCATGGGATCTGTGCTTACTCACCGTCAGGTCCCAGGCTGGGGCAAGTAGAGGCATGAACCAGATAACTCAGTAGAGAAGGGTTGTATTTTCCTCAGCTTGCCTGCCTGCCTTAGTGTGTTCTCTAAGATTCCCTTTCATTTTTAAGCTTTCACTTCAGAAATTAGCAGACAGAAAGTAGTGTGGTGAGCCCCTTGTCTCCAACACCCACCTTCTACCAACAAGTAGCCATTCTTGTTTTGTCTTCCCTTTCCCTTTTTTGGCTGGATTATTTTAAAAGAAATCCAAGGTACCTCATTTTTACCTATAAATACTTCAATATATGATAGCTCTAGCACATGTAGCATAACTTTCTAGAAAGTCAACCACAATACCCTTATCACTCCTAACAAATTTAATAACCATTGCAAGCCCTATCCAGGATCACTTTTTTATAATCATTTTAAAAATATCCACAAACATTTGGGCAGTTTAAATTAGGACCCAAACAATGCATACCTGCTGCATTTGGTTGACTTGGCCTAAGGGTCTTTTAATTTATTACAGATCCTCTCCTGTTTTTATTGTATTATTTTTTGAAAGAGTCAAATTGGTGCCTGGTAAAAAATCTCCATGTCACATAGTTGGCCTATTGCACCTTCTTGGTGCTGCTTAACATGTTCTTTTTTCCTCTATATTGTTGTTGTTAGGTGCCGTCA